>JAGFBS010000082.1:0-107259 GCA_018397855.1 Boletus reticuloceps
ACGCGAGCATTTGAGAGCCCACACTGCCAGTAATGATGAGTCGACTCGGAGCCGCATCGGCACTGGTGTTTCTTGAGTATCCAAAGTTGCTCGCTCAAGAATGACAGTGTCGCGTGATCCGTTGCGTATGAGCGTGGTGGTGCACATCGTCGTTCGGGCTTCTATCAACTTGAAGCGTGCATCGAAGGATGTATTGCGTATGAGCGTGGTGGTGTACACCCATCCACTTGAAACGTGGGCCAATCGATCAACGTTATCAATGGTCAATCAATTCCCACTACACTCTGAACATTGCAAGTAGAGATAGTACAAACATGCTAGTTAATGCGCTCAAGACACGCCGAGAGATTAATCACGTCGGATGCTCCTTCCTCGTCCTCGTCCTCCTCGTCCTCCTCTTCAACGTCATCACTGTCCCTGTTTGAGTCCTTGTTAACGTGTCCACCTTCCTCTCGCGTCCGACCCTCTGGCATCTGACCGCTGTACCCATCCATCTGATAAATCTTGCAAAGGATTTGGCGATGGATGTTATTCACGCGATGTCGCTCGGCATAAAACAGTCGCGTCTCTGTGGCAAGCCCATCGGAGCCTGTCTCCCGAAATATCTCCTCAGCGGCTGCAATGTCCTTCTCGTCTTGGTCAACCCAGGCAGCGAGCCGACGAATCTCAACATTGAGGCGGATGATTTCTTCCTTTGACCGTAAAACCTTGAAATATTTAATCAGCATCTCGCGGTTGGCAGGTTGGGCCCAAGGCTTCGACAGCACGTCGGAACGAGAAATTTTGAGGAGGGAAAATTCCCCGAGGGCGCTGTAGCCAATAACTTCAGAATACTCAAGTTTCGGGCGGGGCGGCTTTTGGCGGGGGGGCAAGTTTATTGTAGCGATCGAGCGCAGTGCGAATTGCAACAGACCGCCGCGTTAGCGCCTTTGAGATATGTCTACGCATCTTGTAACCTACCCATCATCAGCGATCATGAAGTAGAGGTAGGACGAAATACAAACCTGTACCAGCCAGATTGGCTTTAGAGAGTTCAAAAAGACGCTGTACAACCAAGCCCTCAAGTTCTTCAACGACACGGATAAAATTTCGATGTTTGGCATATTCCGCGGCCCCGACGTATTCTGGGTTATCGGGGGACCAACGTGTCTCAATGCCATGCTGTCGCTCGAAGTGCTCTACAACATTGAGTTGGAGCTCATATTTCCGCCGGGCTGATGAATATTCAGCGCTCATTGCATTCGAACATTGACGGGTTATGTAATTGAGACCAGACTCAGCGGTGAAGTTGGTAGGGGTGTACGTCAGATATGGTGACTGCGTCACACTGGCATATGATTTTCTGGTGGCGTAAGATGTTTTTGACAGGCACAAGAGCGAAGGCTTGATTACTTACTCGGCAAACTGAAGCTTCTCGAGTTCAGCAACGTACGCAATTGAAATTGATGTCGTCGCAGGTTCGGATTCACAGTCCTTCAGATACATCAATTCCTCTTGATGCCATGTCTCAAAGTCTTTGTTGTCGAAGTTCGTAAGGGCTTTGAATTCGACAAGCTGGACTGTGTACTTGTTGACAATATTTAGCGCTTGTTTGTAGTTGTTATAGAGGAAGCGACCTATATGACATTAGTACTTAACTGAGTTAGCGTAATGTACAAACAACATACTGAGCTCGAGATACTTGTCAGAATCCCATTGGTCGAAATGTAAATGAAGGAATTGTCGCCAGTGGAAAAGTGATGATGTCGAATGAGCGGTGCTGTGCTGTTGGAACTGGAGAAGATACGCTCGCATGTCTCTAGATCCTCATTGCCGAATCCTGGCAGATAGAGTGGATGATTCTCCAGTTGGCATAGACGGTTGTGAGCGAACCCGTGGAATGCATTGACGACAACCCTGAGACCCGCTTCCTTGGCCCGTCCACCGAGGGCACTCTTAGCAACAGTTATACGCGATGCACATCCAATGTCGTGACCGATGGCGTGATCATCATCACAGAAGTCGAGAATCTGACTAATTGCTGCCAAGCCATATTTCGCGCTGCAATGTCATCAGTGATAACCACAATCAAGTACAGAATACGGAGACTTGCAGCTCGCCACTACGCTTCATTTCAGCTATGCACTCGACAAAGCCATGCCGACAGGCTAACACAAAGATACCAGTTTGTTCAAAGACATGAATCTTCTCTTCTTCCACAGACTTGGCAGCACTCCAGTTGTTCGAGCAAGTGACAGCCCTGTCATTGGTGGCCTTCTCACATTCCTTGCGAGCATTATTTCTAAAACGCTCGACCTCAGCGGTGGGAATAAAATAATCACTCTCGAAAATGCGAGGGTCAGCCGACCCAGAACCATCAAGCCGCTTTGCCGAAAAATTCCCGTCCATGGCATGCAATCGAGCAGGGGATAAAGTAGATTCAGCCGATACCTATAGTTACGTGAGAAGCCATAGTGATAGTAATATATCAATCAACTACGGTACCTTGAAGGTGCATGGTGGACAGGCATGGGTAAGCCTCCAAGCGAGCCCATGACGATTCAATGCTTGCCGGAGAGTGGTTTGAATGTGGCGTTTGATTGCAAGGTAGACATCGAAGGCGGCAGCAAATTGATTCCGCAGGTGTCGGGTATACGAAGTCTGGCAGGGCAAACATGTTGGTAAGGAGCATTACATAAATCACATACTTACATTGTGTAATGCACACAGCACCTTTACCATTGCCTGGACACTGAACGAGGATTGTCGGCGGCGCAATTGATGATAAAATTCCAAGCATTCCAGCTTGATCGCAGTGACAGGCTGGATAGGAGAGCAGCCAAGTAGGCCTGCCTGGATGAGCGCAGCGTTCGGCAGTTCATTCTCTCTCTGAGAGACTGGCAGCCTTTCCGTGAAGTCTGTGCAAATGACTTAGTGAAAGAGTATGCGCACGAGCGATTACATACCGAAAACGCCAACTGATTTGACGTGAAAGGTATGGGCACCATCATCTACCTGCATTGCCACATCCGTTCCGTGGCGCCATAGGAGATATTGGTCAATGAGAGCGGGCAGCTGATCTTCCCAAGCCTTTTGGACGTGCTCATTGCGCTGTAGGCGGGTACGCTTGTCATACCGTCGTCTTGCTGCATTCCTAGGGTTGCTTCAGTAAGTGACAGGTGGGGAGACATGTCAAACATACACATGGACACCGGGGGTGAAGTATTTCGAAAAGCAGTTGGGAAGGTCCTCCATATTCTCATAATCGTCCATGCAGTCATCCCCAGTCCATTGCTCACCCGACAATTGCTCGTCGACTTCATAATTCCAGGCCGTGTCATCCACGGCATCTTCTGAATGATCCCCGACTTCCAATCGGGCCTCAGTAAGTCGTTCTTGCAGGCACCTGGCTTTTGCTAATGTTCCGTCAACGAAGGGAACCGACAAGATAGGGAAAAACATACCCGCTTCTTCCAAAAACCTTTGCTCAGCCTCAATCCGGTCCTTGCGAATGCGAGTGAGAGTTGCTATAGACGTTTGTGTAACACCACTGGCCGACATCACTGTCATCTTGACCCGCCCAGACGACGAGCGCATTTTTTTGACCATGGTAGCAGTTGAAGCAGAGTGAAAAAAGGCTGCCGCTTCGGGTGAGCACTTGCACGAGGCAAACATACCGTAATACCGCGCACGCACCATCATACGCACAGACCAAGTGCGCCACTTGGATGATTGCCAGCCGGTATCGTGCAGTTCTGCCGTTTGCTACCACAGAGAACCAAAATGACAAATGACAACAGTTCTGACTGTTCCGTGTTCCGATCTCGGAGCCCCTATTCCGGAACCACTTCCGGAGCTTTCCCACGCCTTCCGATCTCGGAACCACCGGAACCACTTCCGGAATATTCCCGCGCTCTTCCGAACTCGGAAACATCGGAACCACTTCCGGAACTTCCTCGGAACGCGTGGAAGCACCGGAAGCACTACAACTCTTATTCGCTTAAATCTTTCAGGTTCATCACAGCAATATTGTAGGTAACATAATACGAGTATACCTCCATCCACAGCATATATATACCTACACCTCACTTACAAGCACCTCAGTCGTTTCCGCCCATCTTAGGCACCGGCTGAGTATCGAGCAACCGCTCCTCTCTCTCAGACTTTGTTAGGTTATGAGCCCTGTTGGCGCAAGCTAATCAGACAAACTCAAAACGACTCAACACTTGCGCATCCCTCAGCGCACCTCCCACCGTTCAACTTGAACGACCACCGGCTACCAGCCACCTCCGGCTATCAGCCACTTTCGGCTATCGGCTATCTGACACCTGTCAGAAAATAAACTTTCTTCTGTCAAATCCTACCCTGTCCTGTCACTCAGCATGACATCGGATA
Organism: Boletus reticuloceps; assembly: GCA_018397855.1. Taxonomy (NCBI): domain Eukaryota; kingdom Fungi; phylum Basidiomycota; class Agaricomycetes; order Boletales; family Boletaceae; genus Boletus; species Boletus reticuloceps. Next base: position 4,375 of record JAGFBS010000082.1, read on the forward strand.
CTATCCGAAGTGACGAAATCCTAACTGGACCCGAAGCCTTTCCCCTGTGGAAGGTAAAGGTCATCCGGAAACTCCAAAGCGGCAAGGCTTACGGGGTCATCTCTGGAACAGATGCAAAGCCCACCCTTGGAACAACTGGAGTAACAGCTTCAGACATCCGTGACTGGTCGGCGTGTGATGAAAAAGCCCATGGAATCATACAAGAACGTATTTCTGACGCCCTCCTACTCAAAACAGAGTCCTGCAGCTCTGCGAAAGAACTCTGGGACAAGCTCATATCACTCCTGGACACTCCAAGCATCTCCTCCGCCTTCTATATATTCCAGCAACTTTTTAATGTTACCTGGGATGGCAACTCTGACCTTTCGGAACACATTGCGTCACTCCGAACCTCGGAAGCCCGCCTTGCCGGCATGAAGTTCTCCGTAGACTCCAAAGTTATGGCGTTCATCCTCCTCAATTCCCTTCCGAAATCTCCAGAATGGGAACTATTCAAGTCCTCCCTCATCAACACCACAGAGGACAGCAAACTGACCTTTGATGCGGTAGAAACTCGAATCATCACTGAGGACGCCCGTCTACGCTCCTCTGGACATTCAGAGTCAGCAATGAAGGCCTCTGGAGCACGAAAGTCCTCCACTCGACCTTCAAATGCTTCTGCTTGGTGTGAACACCACTTGTCCACCACACACAACTCTGCCGACTGCAAGACCTACATCAAGTGGGTTACAGAATTAAGGAGTGGAGGATTTAGGAAGCCGTGGAAAGAGAAAGAGAAGGCAAACACAGCGGAAGGAACTCCGGATGTTCCGGATTCGGCACACGTAGTCATTGCCAATGTATCCAAGTCCCTAATCCAACGCATTCAGGCCTACTCGTCGTCTGAGCAAAATGACAGTGGGAGAAACACACTGATCATTGATTCTGGTGCATCATCCCACATGGTTCCTCATCGGTCCTGGTTCCGAACATACCGTCCACTCAGCCCTCCATGTCCGGTAACTCTCGGAAACAACTCGGAAGCACATGCCATAGGAATTGGAACGGTACCACTCATATCACAGGTCTCTGGAAAGACCTATGAAGTGATTCTATCCAATGTCCTCCTAATTCCAGAATTCCACCTTTCACTCATCTCTGTGAACCGACTCGCCTCCACAAATCTTTCCGTGAGCTTTCCGGTGAACTCCGATGCATGCTACATCCGGAAGGACCGGAACACCATTCTAATTGCCAAACATAAGGGTGGCCTGTATCATGCAAAGGTCACTCCAAGTGAGCAAAAGGAAGCTGCTCATGCAGCAGTTGATGTCAACCTTCTCTATCGTCGAATGGGCCATATTTCCATCGACAGGATCCAGAGCATGGTCAAATCTGGACAACTCCAGGGAATCGATACCGTCACCGGAACACCTACATTCTGTGAGGCATGTACACTTGGAAAAATGAAGAAGCTTCCATTCCGAGCCCAAGAGGAATGTCGGACCACCCGTCCACTGGAGCAAATACATACCGATGTTGGAGGTCCAATAACTCCACGTTCGCGCGAGGGTTACCATTTTTGGCTGGTCATTGTTGATGACTTCAGCTGTTTCCCTTGGATCTACTTCATGAAACACAAAAGTGAGGCTCTCCAGATCTACAACCAATGGAAATCAGATGTTCAAACTCTCCTCCGGACTGAAATCGGACAAGAGGACTTCTCTCAATCCTACACAAAATTTGTCCGGAGTGACGGTGGAACAGAGTACACCAACAAGGCCTTCCGAAATCAGCTCCGGGCTGATGGCACAATCCTCGAAACCTCTGCTCCATACACTCCAGAGCAAAATGGTCTGGCTGAGCGAATGAACCAGACACTGGCCACACTGGTCAACACCATGTTGGAAGAGTCTAAACTTCCGAAATCATTCTGGGCTGATGCCATGTCCACTGCTGCCTATGTTTCTGCACGCAGTCCAACCTCTGGACTTGATGGAAAGGTACCCTATCAAATCTTCTTCAATCGCCATGTCAATCCAACTCTCTTCCGCCCCTTCGGATGTCCAGCCTATGCCTACACACCCAAGGAGCAGCGGGGGGGGAAATTCAGACCACATGGGAAAAAATGCATCATGATCGGGTACACCCATGGACAACAAGCCTACAAACTCCTTGACATTAAGCGTCGAACAATCATTTCCAGTCGTCATGTCACTTTTGATGAGTCTGGAACCATCTCTGGTGCTGAATCTGCTCCATGGAACACCCCTGCTGTTGAGGGACAGTGGGAGGGCTTAATTCCAGAGCAGGACCATGATGATGATGACCATCAATTCAACCCTGGACCAGTGGGAGACATTCCTGCAGCCCCAGATGACATCCCAGAACATCCTGCCAACCCTGATATTGAAGAACTTGCTGAACGCCTGGATCAACTCCGCTTACATGAAGTTCCTGCTCCTCCCGCTATTCCAGCTGCAGTTCCAGCTGCAGTTCCAGCTGTAGTTCCGGCTGCAGTTCCGGCTGTAGTTCCGGCTGTAGTTCCGGCTGCAGTTCCGGCTGCAGTCCCAGCTGCACCCCTTGCTCCACCAGTCATACAACGAAGCAACCGACAACGGCAAGCAGCCAACAAAAACAAAGAGTATGATCGTACTGTACAGGAGGAAGCTGAGCGGCGAGCAAATCGCAAGGAGGAAGCACAGCCACACAATCCGGAACAGCCTCCGGAACCATCGGAACCATCGGAACCATCGGAAGACAATCCAGAAGTCCCTGGTGCATTTACAGCATCAATAGAGGATTTTATATTTGCTGGGTCTGCAAACTCATCCTCTGATGAGTCACTTCCAAATACCCTGAAGGAAGCCTTCTCAGGTCCAGACAAGGAGCTATGGAAGTCTGCCCTAGAAGACGAACTCCAAAGTCTTAACTCCAACCACGTCTATGAGACCGTACTCATTCCGGAATGAGTAACCCCGATTACCTCCAAACCAGTATTCCGAATCAAACAGGATCAGTCTGGAAACATTGAACGCTACAAACTCCGGATTGTCGCACGTGGCTTCACACAAAAGGAGGGAGTGGATTACCAGGAAGTCTTTGCTCCAGTAGCTAACCTCGACTCTGTCCGAACTCTAATCGCCTTGGCTGCCAAGCATGACCTGGAGTTGGATCAGATGGATGTATCTACAGCATACCTAAATGGAGAACTGCAGGAGGACCTATACATGTCACCTCCAACAGGTATTCCAATCCAACCTGGATATTGCTGGAAACTCCAGCGCTCCTTATATGGACTCAAACAAGCAGGCCGGACTTGGAACAAAACCCTAGACCGGAAGCTCGGAGAACTCGGGTTTTTCGTTTAGATGCAGAGACATGCCTCTATGTATTCCGGAAAGATGGCCAAATCTGTTTCCTAGTTGTCTATGTCGATGACCTACTCCTAGCTGCTACCACCCGAAAGTTCATGGACTCCATAAAAGCCAAACTCTCTGCTGCCTTCAAAATGCATGACCTTGGGGAAGCCAAATTCATTCTCGGAATTGAAGTAAAACGAGACCGAAAACACCGAACCATATCCTTATCTCAATCACAATACTCCCGAACAGTCCTGGAACGTACCGGCATGTCCACCTGCAAACCAGCATGGACCCCTATGGCACACAACTCCCAGCTGTCCACAATTGATCTGAACAATGACCAGACCATTCCAGAAATGATCATTGAAGGCAAACAAGTTTCATACCTCACGGTCATAGGGTCATTGATGTATCTCATGCTCGGAACTCGCCCGGATCTTGCTTATGCAGTAGGCACACTCAGCCGTTTCAGTGCCAAACCCAAACACAGCCATTGGGAGGCAGCAAAACGTGTACTACGATATGTCCAGGCTACCAAGGACATGGAACTCCGTTTTGATGGAACGGAACTTTCCACAGATATGGACTTCCATGGATACTCTGATGCTGGATGGTCTCAGGACCCAGACAACTCCCGTTCCACTTCCGGTTTCATTTTCATCAGCAATCGTGGAGCCATTTCCTGGTCTAGCAAACAACAGAGCATGGTAGCACTGTCCACTACAGAATCAGAGTATATTGGACTCAGCAATGCTGGACAACACTTGGCCTGGCTCCGGAGCTTCTTTGATGAAATCGGATATTCTCAGAAAGGCCCTACAGAGCTATTTTGTGACAATCAAGCAGCCATTATCCTCTGCCGTGATCCACAGTTCTGAGCACGGACTAAACACATCCAACGGAAATACCACTTTGTTCGGGATGACATAGTTGGAAAGGGAGAAGCAGTAGTCCGGTATGTTTCCACCAAGGACATGGTGGCGGACATACTCACAAAACCCCTTGCCAATGAGCCACATTGGAAATTTGTTCGAAGTATGGGATTGCGGCTATACTCGAGTGGGAGTGACAAATGACAACAGTTCTGACTGTTCCGTGTTCCGATCTCGGAGCCCCTATTCCGTGTTCCGATCTCGGAGCCCCTATTCCGGAACCACTTCCGGAGCTTTCCCGCGCCTTCCGATCTCGGAACCACCGGAACCACTTCCGGAATATTCCCGCGCTCTTCCGAACTCGGAAACATCGGAACCACTTCCGGAACTTCCTCGGAACGCGTGGAAGCACCGGAAGCACTACAACTCTTATTCGCTTAAATCTTTCAGGTTCATCACAGCAATATTGTAGGTAACATAATACGAGTATACCTCCATCCACAGCATATATATACCTACACCTCACTTACAAGCACCTCAGTCGTTTCCGCCCATCTTAGGCACCGGCTGAGTATCGAGCAACCGCTCCTCTCTCTCAGACTTTGTTACAAAAGATATAGAGACCTGGGGGGAAGTACCCAGGAAACCGCAGACATGGTGTTGCTAGTCATCGAGAACGACGGCGACGATGTGGTTTCGTGGATGACTTTGATTGAAACTCCGCTGACATGACGGAGATTGTATTTCACCTAGCAGGATTGAAGCGATGCACGGACCAGCCAAAAAACATATGTTAGGTGTATATCCGCACGGAAAAGTGAGAGGGAAACAAACAATACATGCAGGTAGTCGGCAGCAGCATCCAGAACGCAGCGTAGTCGCTCGGGACGACTTGTAGGGTGGGAGCGTAAGCGGGGAACACGGCTGACGTGGCAGGTGGCGTCAGGCACAGCGCAGTAGCGTAAGCGAACAGCGACAAAGTCGGTCAGTGCAGCGTCGAGAGGCGGGAGCATAAGCAGAGGACCGGGCACGGCGAGTAGTCGGTCGGCGCGAGGTTGTGGAGGCGGTAATGTAAACGAGCGGTAAGGTGACGAACATGGGTGACGTGGCACGTAGTTGGTCAGCGCAGTGCGTAATGGAGAAACCAGGAGGTGCGGCCAACGTGTCGGTAGGCGCGATGGAGGCGGGAGCGTAAGCAAGGAGCAAGGAGATGCGGCCGACGTTGGTAGGCGCGATGTTGTAGAGGCGGGAGTGCAAGCGAGCAACCAGGTGGCCGACACGTCGGCGGTCGGGATGTTGTAGAGCCTGAGGCAGGAGTGCAAGTGAGCAAGCAGGTGGCCGACGCGTTGGCGGGCATGATGTTGTAGAGGCGGGAGTGCAAGCGAGCAACCAGGTGGCCGACGCGTCGGTGTGCGGGATATCGTGGGTATAAGCGAGGCGACCTGGGCGGCGGCAAGATGGCACATAAGCGAGATACGAGATATGGCCAGACACGTGCGGTGATAGTGAATTATCTTATCTTATCTATAAGCCTAGTTAGCTACCATATGTACACTACCGAGGGTCTACTGAGTGCTGCGTATATTGCTGCAGCGCTGTAGCACGTAAAAACGCCGCTAACTAGGGTGGGTGTCACACTGTATTCTTTATACTAATATATAATGTTAATGGTGACACCCAGGTGCCGATTTTATTTTCTAGATTAATCACTGGCCGACTTTGATGGCGATTTTTCCATGACGAAGTTTCTCGTGCATCTCTGCGGCCCAATTCTTACGTGCCCATTAACGGGTCTCATATAGCCTGGCAAAGAGGGAGTCCCGTGAGTGTCACTGTTAACAATGTTGCCTAATATAATCCTGCCTCATCCTGGTCTAATAGCATTGTTTTTCTCACGTATTGGTGGGAAATGGTTGCTCGCGTATGATAATCGAAAGTGCAACAGTGTTTACGTCCACTTGAACCAAGTCTGTGTTGTTCGACCTGGTCGAGATTCTGCTGATAGCCACCACTCAAAAGTCCACACGGATGATGAGAAGTACTATCCGTCAACCTGTCCATACCTCCCTCCCTGAAACGTTGGCCCATGAATCTCCACTTTCTTGTTCGGCGTCTTGAAGCAGGCTCTCCTTACCTGAGCAATCGTGCTATTACCGGTAGACCGCCCCATGGTCCAAAGAGGCCGTGCAGTTCGCCGACATAATGACCAGTCAGGTTCAGAAAAACCAACCGTTCTGAGTGCAGTTGCCAGTCTCCATCTGTGTGTGCGTCCCATATTACCCTCCCTATCTCTCATTCCGCTGCAATCCTTTTACCATCCCTAGTGACAGCGATACACCGGTTGTCGTATGCCCGTTTCCACTACTTGCCCCCGGCCTACCGCTTGTCAAGCTCGTACCACCCCGTCGCCGCCGCGGACGAGATACTCCGTATCTTCTGGGAATGTCCCATATAGGGTGAGCGTCGTCAATTTAGACCCGCAGCCTGACGCTCCCTTGTCCGACGATCAGTGGTGTTCACTCTGAGGCCCGACTGCTTAACGTACCAGAGAGAGGGTGGAATCGACGATCAGTGATCTTGTATTCCTCACACCATGCACATTTACATGGCGTCATCGGCGTTATTCTGCGGAGCTCTTGGGCACCAACTTTAGCTCTACCATCTTCCTTACTCAAGTCATTCGTGCGGCGGCGCGTCATTCCCTATGATAATGCCAACCGTGGAACTGCCATTGCACCGGCCGTTGCTGCAAACATCGGAGCTTTCTTGTTCTCGTCTTCGCTCCCTGAACCGCTGTGTCGAGCTATTCTAGGATATACGTGAGGCAAAGGACCAGTTGCGAAAGTTCAAAGAACTCTCTGGCGTTGTTCCTCACTCCGAGTCTCTACTCCATCACCCACAGCAGTACCGGGACCAGGCGACAGAGTAATGACAAATAGAAGCACGCTCACGAGAATCGATCGACAACGGCAATGCCATGCAAAGAAAAAGGCTACGCAGTGTAATGTACCTGACAAAGTCACTACAGCACGTCCAAATATTGTACTTTGGGTATCAGGTCGTCCAGCTCCACGTTTTCTTGTATCCGTACAGTAATCAAGCTATCCACGGCGATTCTCCTATATGCTTTTACGTTATCGAGGGTTGGCGTTACCAAAAGTGCGCCAAATGTTTGTCTAAGACGAGCGACGAACTGCAGCACTTGCATCTGCCTATCTGTCAACGACTCGAGTGAGGGGGGTGGAAGTGACGATGAGTGTGACACTGAGTTCTGTATGGGTTTGGCGCGACGTGCAAGGAAGGATTGTTTAACACGGTCAACGACTGTCGGCGCAGGATGGGGGTCAGGGAGCGAAGACTGGCCACGTAACAAAGGCCTAACAGGCGTGTCCCTCTGTGACAGCACATTCTTCCCACCCCCAACAGGCTGTTTGTCGAGGAGAGAGTCGATCCAGGGATGAATGAGGAATGCAGAGTCCAATTGAGACAGATCTTCTCTTGTCGTGATTTTCACGGTCTCAAGAGCATCCGCCTTCGCCCGATAGACGTTACAGTCTTCTGATGTGCGCCTAGGATGTCCGAGTTTGAAGGCGACACATGGAATCCTTATCCGTTTTCCCGACAGCGATGGCACAGAGAGACCACTCAACAGGTCATACAGCCTCATGTCTGCGGTGGAGTTTAGGGAAGAAGCATGCAACCTGGAGGTATCTGCTGTAGTCTCTCCGAGTCTGGGCGCTGACGGAGTGTACAATGTCGGCAACTGGTCGAAAACAGGAATGTCGGCTGGGAAGCAGCTATTGAAGCTCCCGGATTTGCCTGTCCATGCAAGAATGCCCGTATCTCCCAAGCTGGCGAGCAGGTGCGCCAGCAATCGCCCAAGTGCTTCGTCCCCCTCGCCATACACAATTGGCAAGGAGATAGAAAATATCCCAAACAACGAGTATGCTATATACGCTACGAGGCTAAAGACAGCTTCGTTCGTATGTCATTCAACCCAGGGCGAAGTTCCCTCAAGGCTCGTGCTGAGATGCGAGTCGCTTCCTCCATCTCCGAAATGATTTCTGGCGACTCTTTGTGATTTGGAATATTGAGGTCCCTGTATGGCTTCCAATCCTCTGTGTAGAATCGGACAACCTTGGCAGCATGGTATTCCTGGAAAGTCCAGGCCCGAGTATTCCAAATGCTCCTCACTAGATCGCCATGCTTTGACGGAGAGCGAACGCCACGAAGGAAAACAATCACCAGGGCGGAACCCTCGTACCACTTGAACATGGTCACCAGGGCCTCTTGGAGTACGACATGATCTTGTTTGTTGATGCAACTGTTGTCACTCCATGCCCAATGGAATCCGGCATCCCGAGCGATTTTGCAGAACATTTGGAGTTTATCATGAGTGGGGGACTCCTCAAGATCATACGCGGCAATGTGTACGACATTTGCGAAGAGAGGTTCGTTTTCTTCCCACGTGTGCGAAAACGCGGCGTAACGGTAGAACTGCGCAACTTCATGCTCAATGCGGTCATCATGAATTGCTGTAGTCATTGACGAGACGAGCTCTGTGAATGCCGGCGATGACTCGAACTTGGCGGCAAGCTTGGAATGGTCGAGCAGGTGCCCGGAAGCGGTATCAATAAGCACCCTTGGCAAATCACGAATGGCATCCTGGACAGCCATGCGGATCTTCTCTTTCGTCTCTTCTGGCTTCACGAACTGGCCAGAACGTTCTACGCGACCAGGTTAGCAGATAAACCCCAACACGTTGTCACACCTACCACGGACCCCTGGACCAGATGACTGTAACATCCTCGAGAGCATCGTCTCGAATGAAGCTATTGCATCCCTATAGTGTCCTGCCTTGTGTAAAGCTGCATGTTTCCTCTCGTAGCCTGTCGGAGATGAGGGGTCAAGATTGATTATCTAATGATTCTCTCAATCAATGAGGGACACTTTAGTAAGACAAAAATAACATACGTTATCTGCGTCATCTAATGCCTCCTTCCACAAGCCTTTCGCTACGTATGTTTCGCTTCTCTTGACAAGTAATGCTGGTGTGGCAGTGGCATTGAGAGCCAGTGCGGTCGAATAGCGTAAGATGGCTTCATCATGTTGCTGAGCCTTCATGGCGGCATCCCCATGGCCATCTAGCTTCTGGGAGCAACGATCTTTGAAGCCTAACGCGCGGAGAGTCACATGATCGTTATTTGCATTGGTTGCACGATCACTCACCCTGAGCCCATTCCGGCTCCTCATTTTGCCTGATTGCCAGTTCGTTCACCATTTGGCAGAAACAGTCAACTGCCTCCGTCAGGCGATCAGCCGCTTCAAGACATTCACACGTCGCCCGATAAATGACGATTCGTGGAACCTTGAACTTCAAACTCACAGTCAGGCTAGTAGGACACTTCAGTGCAAACATACTCACATCAACCGCGGCAACTAAGGCATCTTTCCAAGAGCTTTTTGTCAACTTTATTCTGGCCCATTCGGCCAAAAGTAGCTTGCGGGGTGACGAGCCGACGAAAGACGTAGATGAGTACAACATCGTCATTTGTGCTTGTTGGTCAGCTTCCGAGGTTGCGTCTTGACTGCTTGGGGTTGAAAGAAATCTTTCAATAGAACCTGGGGGAGGGGGTTAAATGCACAGCAACACATTGTTGATACAAAACTCACCAGAAATCCATCCAACGTTGGGCTCACACAGATTGGCTGTCACATGGGTGACACTGTTGACCACTGTCAGAAGTACTTCCTCTGCCTCCTTCGTGCGACCAGCTTCATACAGGGCTTCACAGAGCGATCGCTGAATCGTGATGCCAAGATCATCGAATTGCCATCCCGATATCTGTCAAAGTCGGCGACGATCGTCTAAGCATCACGAGATGGGCAACAGGATGCTTACCAAGGAAATCGTCCAAAGACGTCGACTTGGGTAACGTCGCGTCTGGTAGGTTTGTGCCTGCTTAAATAATTGTATTGCCCCTTCGTAGTCCAGGCGCTCCATGTGCGAACGACCAGAAAGAAAGTGCATATATGCCTGGAAGTTCCGCAGATCAGGAAATGTACCGTAACATCGCGCTTTGCACGTGCCTGAAGCGTATGGCATACTGAGTCATCAGAATCATGCGTTGTAGCAATCAGGTCGTCTACGCGCGATATCGCATCAACATATTCCCCAGCCATACACACAACAACGGCCTAAGCAACTGAATCGGACAGACATACAACCCCAACTACACGGTACGCACCTTGATTGCAAGGAGAATATCCACGCGATCCGAATGACAGTATTTGAAAGCCAGGTCGCACGCCCGGTATCCCTCTTGCTTTCGTCCCTGGCTAACGAACGCGACAGCCTTTGCGATCAGGCCAATGACTGACGGCTGAATCTTGATGGACTTAGCGTAAACCAGAGTCAGTGTAAGGATCCAGCAAAGCGGAGTAGCAATCACCTTCTCAGCATCCTCATGAGCCTCGTCCAACAGTGGCCGTGGCAGTCGTGTTCGTACGAGAGCTCTGTAAGCGAGCGCGCGATGGTTCGGCTTCCTGTGAGGGCCCGGGTGACGAAGTCCTTCCGTGTCATGTGACTTGATTGAGTAAGCAGATTTTAAATTTTCTCGAAGTCCAGCAGTCGCTTGAACCACCCTCACACTCACACACACACAGCCCCATCCAGGCCCGGATCCAACCACACCGACCCAAGCTAAGTCCAGTTCATGCCCGGTGACCAACCCATCCGAGTCTCACCTGTTCACAGTCACGCGACACTCACTCACGACCACAACCGGACCTTGGGCAATGGGAGGTTACCGTTCAATGGCCTCTAGGTGCGTGCGCTGACTTCGAGGTGGGTTTGCATGGTCAGTAGGCGACCTGTGATGATGGTGTGGTGGTTTGGACACCTCAGGTACGTCCGCTGTTGTGCGGTTATGTTTTCCGTGCTGACTTGCCTTGTAACCAGCTAGCGCGTCTGTTTCGAGTCGTTTCGACTCGCGGCATGCTGCGCTTGTTGCGGCATCCTGTCCGTCACCTTTCCCATCCGTTTCGACATCGTCCGCATCGATTCCGCACTCTAGATCGCGCTCGACGTCTGTCCTGGCCTCCTGTACCCCCACCTAGTCTTCTAGCCCTCTATCTTGACTTAGCGCGTTCGCGTCGATGTAGCGCTCATTCTCCTCGCTCTCTGGACGTTCTGGATTGCTGTGGGGGCTGCCTTGCACGACCCCTTTGCGTCCCGGCTCGAGGAGCTTGATCTGAGCTCTCCTAGGTGAGTTTTTGTCATTCCTTGTCTCTGAGCGTTTGCGCTCGTGTTCTAACGCTTTTCGCAGCTTCTTCAGCTCGTCCATGACGTCCTCAACATGCCTGAACACTCACAACACGTCCGCTTCATCCTCCGTGACTTCCGTCTCGAAGCTCGGACCTCTTTCTCCCTCCCCCTCGAGCTTCATGCTCTGGGGTTCATTTGCGCGGTTCGCGGCTCCGTCAGGTGGCTTAGGTGGCACTGGGGGCTTGTCTGGTACGTCGCCGACGTTTGTTATGCTGCGCTGATCGTTTTCATCAGCCCTCGTCGTTGATTGTCTGCGTACCAACGTGCCCATTCTCTCCCCCTCGATTGACGCTTCTTGACGTGTCGCGGGTTCGCTCACGTGGTTCGTGGGTATGTCGGGTGGCCATGGTGGTTCAGGTGAGTCGTATGGGTCATTTGTGGATTGCTCTCGGCGCTGACGAGTTTTGTCGGTAGTGAACGACTTCTGCACGAGTCGTCTGGCCGCCTCGACTGTCTGACCTGGCATGGTCTCGACTTCGTGCTGTGGAGTCAAGCAAGACCAGGAGTGAGAAATGATATGGTGGTTATGTAGACTCCCCCGAGGTTATTGTGATGCATGATTTGTACTACGGTACTCACAGTAGTAATCTTGTTTTGACCTACATTGATCTATATAGTGCTGTTAACTGTCAAAGTGGTGTGATGTAATCTGTCGACATGTGCTATGTAGTTGTACGATATAGACTATATAGTCGAAAAGTCAGAGGAATACAGGTTGCTATGTAGACGACATAGCAATGGGGCTGTGCTACTGAAGAACAATGTAGACGGGGTTACCCGACCGTAACAATCAGTGTGACATCGTCGACATCGCGCTATGTCGTTGACCCTGTTTTTCCAGATGAGTGGCAGAGCGATGGTGGAGGTAAGCAACTAAGGTGTGGTCCTCACGCCTTCCTCGCGCACGTTGCTTTGCATGTATATGGGTCAGTTTACGCACGCTCAATCCGTTTGTCTTGCATTAAGCTCTAATTCTGTATTATCATCACATTTGGTATTGTGCATCAACATAGAGTGTGGGTATGTCAAGTCGCCGTCTCGGACCCCTTGCCAGGTGGAGTAGGCGGTACAAGGACCCTGCACAAGCTCAGCACCTTACCGGATGTATAATCAACGTATCTCACCTCCTCTTGGGTTCTGCTGACCCCTTCGACTCGGAAATTTCCCCTCGGGTCCACTGGTTCTTTCCATACGCACATTCTCCAGGGTGAATACATAACATTGGAGTCACTAGTTAGTAGCCTTCTCCTTCAGTATGGGCAAGAGCTTTGCCCGTTGCGAGCTGTTCAAGAGGAAATTTGAACTCCATCAGCAAATCACTGTTTTTGGCACAGTGGCACAGTGAGTACAGTCAACTACAGTGACCACAGGCACAAATTATATTGTTTGTATAGCAATAAAATCGACTTTTAAACACATTTTATTGTCACTGTAAAATGGGGGACCTACTGTGTCACTGTGTCACTGTACAGCACTGTACAGTGCTTTACAGTATTTTTGTGTTTTGCTGATGTCCGACTCACGGAGAGTTGTTGCATGGTCCGATACTAATGATTTTTGTTGAACCTGCGGAACTAAATGATCGTGTAAATAGATGTCCTCCAGGCTTCATCACAAGATAATTCATAATACTAGTAGGTACTCCACTTCAGCCACCCTTGGCCTCCCATTGCCATATGCACTGATGCCTGCAGTTTTCAAGTTACGCGTAAGGAATGTGCATCACGAGACTTCAAGTTCATGATGATTGGTATAAAACTGCCATCTCTGCGGAAACAATTCCAAGCCCCACTGACAAATGACAACAGTTGTCACTGTTCCGTGTTCTGATCTCGGAGCCCCTATTCCGGAACCACTTCCGGAACTTTCCCGCGCCTTCTGAACTCGGAACCACCGGAACCACTTCTGGAATATTCCCGCGCTCTTCCGAACTCGGAAACATCGGAACCACTTCCGGAACTTCCTCGGAACACGTGGAAGCACCGGAAGCACTACAACTCTTATTCACTTAAACCTTTCAGGTTCATCACAGCAATATTGTAGGTAACATAATACGAGTATACCTCCATCCACAGCATATATATACCTACACCTCACTTACAAGCACCTCAGTCGTTTCCGCCCATCTTAGGCACTGGCTGAGGTGAGTTACCTTTACTTAGTTTTTATCTCTAACTAATGTACTATAGTATTGAGCAACCGCTCCTCTCTCTCAGACTTTGGTAGGTTATGAGCCCTGTTGGCGCAAGCTAATCAGACAAACTCAAAACGACTCAACACTTGCGCATCCCTCAGCGCACCTCCCACCGTTCAACTTGAACAATCACCGGCTACCAGCCACCTCTGGCTATCAGCCACTTTCGGCTATCGGCTATCTGACACCTGTCAGAAAATAAACTTTCTTCTGTCAAATCCTACCCTGTCCTGTCACTCAGCATGACATCGGATACTATCCGAAGTGACGAAATCCTAACTGGACCCGAAGCCTTTCCCCTGTGGAAGGTAAAGGTCATCCGGAAACTCCAAAGCGGCAAGGCTTACGGGGTCATCTCCGGAACAGATGCAAAGCCCACCCTTGGAACAACTGGAGTAACAGCTTCAGACATCCGTGACTGGTCGGCGTGTGATGAAAAAGCCCATGGAATCATACAAGAACGTATTTCTGACGCCCTCCTACTCAAAACAGAGTCCTGCAGCTCTGCGAAAGAACTCTGGGACAAGCTCATATCACTCCTGGACACTCCAAGCATCTCCTCCGCCTTCTATATATTCCAGCAACTTTTTAATGTTACCTGGGATGGCAACTCTGACCTTTCGGAACACATTGCGTCACTCCGAACCTCGGAAGCCCGCCTTGCCGGCATGAAGTTCTCCGTAGACTCCAAAGTTATGGCGTTCATCCTCCTCAATTCCCTTCCGAAATCTCCAGAATGGGAACTATTCAAGTCCTCCCTCATCAACACCACAGAGGACAGCAAACTGACCTTTGATGCGGTAGAAACTCGAATCATCACTGAGGACGCCCGTCTACGCTCCTCTGGACATTCAGAGTCAGCAATGAAGGCCTCTGGAGCACGAAAGTCCTCCACTCGACCTTCAAATGCTTCTGCTTGGTGTGAACACCACTTGTCCACCACACACAACTCTGCCGACTGCAAGACCTACATCAAGTGGGTTACAGAATTAAGGAGTGGAGGATTTAGGAAGCCGTGGAAAGAGAAAGAGAAGGCAAACACAGCGGAAGGAACTCCGGATGTTCCGGATTCGGCACACGTAGTCATTGCCAATGTATCCAAGTCCCTAATCCAACGCATTCAGGCCTACTCGTCGTCTGAGCAAAATGACAGTGGGAGAAACACACTGATCATTGATTCTGGTGCATCATCCCACATGGTTCCTCATCGGTCCTGGTTCCGAACATACCGTCCACTCAGCCCTCCATGTCCGGTAACTCTCGGAAACAACTCGGAAGCACATGCCATAGGAATTGGAACGGTACCACTCATATCACAGGTCTCTGGAAAGACCTATGAAGTGATTCTATCCAATGTCCTCCTAATTCCAGAATTCCACCTTTCACTCATCTCTGTGAACCGACTCGCCTCCACAAATCTTTCCGTGAGCTTTCCGGTGAACTCCGATGCATGCTACATCCGGAAGGACCGGAACACCATTCTAATTGCCAAACATAAGGGTGGCCTGTATCATGCAAAGGTCACTCCAAGTGAGCAAAAGGAAGCTGCTCATGCAGCAGTTGATGTCAACCTTCTCTATCGTCGAATGGGCCATATTTCCATCGACAGGATCCAGAGCATGGTCAAATCTGGACAACTCCAGGGAATCGATACCGTCACCGGAACACCTACATTCTGTGAGGCATGTACACTTGGAAAAATGAAGAAGCTTCCATTCCGAGCCCAAGAGGAATGTCGGACCACCCGTCCACTGGAGCAAATACATACCGATGTTGGAGGTCCAATAACTCCACGTTCGCGCGAGGGTTACCATTTTTGGCTGGTCATTGTTGATGACTTCAGCTGTTTCCCTTGGATCTACTTCATGAAACACAAAAGTGAGGCTCTCCAGATCTACAACCAATGGAAATCAGATGTTCAAACTCTCCTCCGGACTGAAATCGGACAAGAGGACTTCTCTCAATCCTACACAAAATTTGTCCGGAGTGACGGTGGAACAGAGTACACCAACAAGGCCTTCCGAAATCAGCTCCGGGCTGATGGCACAATCCTCGAAACCTCTGCTCCATACACTCCAGAGCAAAATGGTCTGGCTGAGCGAATGAACCAGACACTGGCCACACTGGTCAACACCATGTTGGAAGAGTCTAAACTTCCGAAATCATTCTGGGCTGATGCCATGTCCACTGCTGCCTATGTTTCTGCACGCAGTCCAACCTCTGGACTTGATGGAAAGGTACCCTATCAAATCTTCTTCAATCGCCATGTCAATCCAACTCTCTTCCGCCCCTTCGGATGTCCAGCCTATGCCTACACACCCAAGGAGCAGCGGGGGGGGAAATTCAGACCACATGGGAAAAAATGCATCATGATCGGGTACACCCATGGACAACAAGCCTACAAACTCCTTGACATTAAGCGTCGAACAATCATTTCCAGTCGTCATGTCACTTTTGATGAGTCTGGAACCATCTCTGGTGCTGAATCTGCTCCATGGAACACCCCTGCTGTTGAGGGACAGTGGGAGGGCTTAATTCCAGAGCAGGACCATGATGATGATGACCATCAATTCAACCCTGGACCAGTGGGAGACATTCCTGCAGCCCCAGATGACATCCCAGAACATCCTGCCAACCCTGATATTGAAGAACTTGCTGAACGCCTGGATCAACTCCGCTTACATGAAGTTCCTGCTCCTCCCGCTATTCTGGCAGCAGTTCTGGCAGCAGTTCCAGCTGTAGTTCCGGCTGCAGTTCCGGCTGTAGTTCCGGCTGTAGTTCCGGCTGTAGTTCCGGCTGTAGTTCCGGCTGTAGTTCCGGCTGTAGTTCCGGCTGCAGTTCCGGCTGCAGTCCCAGCTGCACCCCTTGCTCCACCAGTCATACAACGAAGCAACCGACAACGGCAAGCAGCCAACAAAAACAAAGAGTATGATCGTACTGTACAGGAGGAAGCTGAGCGGCGAGCAAATCGCAAGGAGGAAGCACAGCCACACAATCCGGAACAGCCTCCGGAACCATCGGAACCATCGGAACCATCGGAAGACAATCCAGAAGTCCCTGGTGCATTTACAGCATCAATAGAGGATTTTATATTTGCTGGGTCTGCAAACTCATCCTCTGATGAGTCACTTCCAAATACCCTGAAGGAAGCCTTCTCAGGTCCAGACAAGGAGCTATGGAAGTCTGCCCTAGAAGACGAACTCCAAAGTCTTAACTCCAACCACGTCTATGAGACCGTACTCATTCCGAAAGGAGTAACCCCGATTACCTCCAAACCAGTATTCCGAATCAAACAGGATCAGTCTGGAAACATTGAACGCTACAAACTCCGGATTGTCGCACGTGGCTTCACACAAAAGGAGTGAGTGGATTACCAGGAAGTCTTTGCTCCAGTAGCTAACCTCGACTCTGTCCGAACTCTAATCGCCTTGGCTGCCAAGCATGACCTGGAGTTGGATCAGATGGATGTATCTACAGCATACCTAAATGGAGAACTGCAGGAGGACCTATACATGTCACCTCCAACAGGTATTCCAATCCAACCTGGATATTGCTGGAAACTCCAGCGCTCCTTATATGGACTCAAACAAGCAGGCCGGACTTGGAACAAAACCCTAGACCGGAAGCTCGGAGAACTTGGGTTTTTCGTTTAGATGCAGAGACATGCCTCTATGTATTCCGGAAAGATGGCCAAATCTGTTTCCTAGTTGTCTATGTCGATGACCTACTCCTAGCTGCTACCACCCGAAAGTTCATGGACTCTATAAAAGCCAAACTCTCTGCTGCCTTCAAAATGCATGACCTTGGGGAAGCCAAATTCATTCTTGGAATTGAAGTAAAACGAGACCGAAAACACCGAACCATATCCTTATCTCAATCACAATACTCCCGAACAGTCCTGGAACGTACCGGCATGTCCACCTACAAACCAGCATGGACCCCTATGGCACACAGCTCCCAGCTGTCCACAATTGATCCGAACAATGACCAGACCATTCCAGAAATGATCATTGAAGGCAAACAAGTTTCATACCTCATGGTCATAGGGTCATTGATGTATCTCATGCTCGGAACTCGCCCGGATCTTGCTTATGCAGTAGGCACACTCAGCCGTTTCAGTGCCAAACCCAAACACAGCCATTGGGAGGCAGCAAAACGCGTACTACGATATGTCCAGGCTACCAAGGACATGGAACTCTGTTTTGATGGAACAGAACTTTCCACAGATATGGACTTCCATGGATACTCTGATGCTGGATGGTCTCAGGACCCAGACAACTCCCGTTCCACTTCCGGTTTCATTTTCATCAGCAATCGTGGAGCCATTTCCTGGTCTAGCAAACAACAGAGCATGGTAGCACTGTCCACTACAGAATCAGAGTATATTGGACTCAGCAATGCTGGACAACACTTGGCCTGGCTCCGGAGCTTCTTTGATGAAATCGGATATTCTCAGAAAGGCCCTACAGAGCGATTTTGTGACAATCAAGCAGCCATTATCCTCTGCCGTGATCCACAGTTCCGAGCACGGACTAAACACATCCAACGGAAATACCACTTTGTTCGGGATGACATAGTTGGAAAGGGAGAAGCAGTAGTCCGGTATGTTTCCACCAAGGACATGGTGGCGGACATACTCACAAAACCCCTTGCCAATGAGCCACATTGGAAATTTGTTCGAAGTATGGGATTGCGGCTATACTCGAGTGGGAGTGACAAATGACAACAGTTGTCACTGTTCCGTGTTCTGATCTCGGAGCCCCTATTCCAGAACCACTTCCAGAACTTTCCAACGCCTTCCGAACTCGGAACCACCGGAACCACTTCTGGAATATTCCCGCGCTCTTCCGAACTCGGAAACATCGGAACCACTTCCGGAACTTCCTCGGAACGCGTGGAAGCACCGGAAGCACTACAACTCTTATTCACTTAAACCTTTCAGGTTCATCACAGCAATATTGTAGGTAACATAATACGAGTATACCTCCATCCACAGCATATATATACCTACACCTCACTTACAAGCACCTCAGTCGTTTCCGCCCATCTTAGGCACCGGCTGAGGTGAGTTACCTTTATGTTACGCTTGGACCGGGTAGGTACAAGCGTAGCCCTTGTGAAACGAAGAACGAGGAAAGCGTCGACTCAGAAGCACGACGAGGTCTTATAGAAGTAACGTCCTTCAGAGTAGGACGAAGACTACAAGGGATCAAGGAGCTCGTGGGGTCGTCCACACGAGGTTCAAGGGTTCAAGGAGGTTGGGCTGATTACCAACGGTTCAAGTGGGGACCACAAGAGCGATAGATTGTACAAGGTACAAGAATACAAGGGAGCTCAAGAGTAAAGAAAGTACATGGGGCGATAAACATCGGTTTATATACTACATGGAAGAGAAGTTAAGGGTAGGCATGAAATGCGAAGGAAAGAGATAGAATGTGGAGGAAGGTGTACGATGACTAAGCAAGTGGAGTGTTGTCGGGGCGCCGACGGAACGGAACTGGAGATAAGGGAAGTCATCGTAGAAAAGGAATAGTGTTCGCAGTGCGTGTAGTACAAGATAAGCGATAAGAGAAGAGAAAAGATAAAGTCGTAACATTACCCCCCTACTAGATCCGAGACATCGTTGAAGGACTAATAGAGACTAGAGTATGAAGCGCCAGGGGAGCCAGTGATGTTGGCGTAACCATCCTCGGTGATGGGATCATCATACTGCGCGTCATCAAGATAGTCAGGGGATGGAGCGGAAGCACGCGGAGGAGGTACTGGGAGTACTCGTCGAGTACCAGAGGAACGAGCGGATCGGTAAGACTGATGGGAAGAGGAACCTCGAGAGGAACCGGAAGAAGATGACGAAGACTGTCGTTGGGGAGAACGTCTCTCTGTGGAGGAAAGGATGGGGTGACGAGGGGGGCCGTCAGATAGACGACTAGCTAAGGTGCCACGAGTACGAGTAGGGCCGACAGCAGAGAGTCAGTTCGCAAGAGATGGACGACGAGTGGCCATATGGCAGGAATGCTGGTCGTGTCCGGGAGCCCATTGGCGACAGCCAGTGATAGGACACATGTAGAAGGGACAGTTGCGGCGTACGTGTCCGATGCGATGGCATTGGTAACAGGCGTGGGTATAGCTTGGGTGAGAGGGGAGGAGAGGTTGACGTTCCAAGGCCCCCAAGAAAGGGGTGTTCCGGTTGTTATGGGCTTGTTCAGCGCGATCTAAGGTAATGACTTCTTCGGGAGAAAGAGGGGAAGACGATGCAGATGGAGTAGATGCGGTCAATATCGGTGATGAATTCGCCGAACTCCATCTGGTACATCACTTGATGGAGGTTGGCAAGAATGTTCGCTTGGGAGGAAGCAACCCATTGTCTATCTAGCTCCGGGGTATTGAACGCGGTGAAGTTGTTGGTGACGAGGGAGAGTCTCTGAGTCTGCTGGTATGCCTTATAAAGGCCGAGGAAGGCGGAGTTCATGTCCATGTGGGCTTTGAGGGGGATAGAGAAACGAGAATCTAAGATATAGTTTGAAAGGTTTCGTATGTATCGGGGAGAGGGAGTATCGGGTCTCATATTATTGGCATAGAGGGGAAGGTTTACTGCGAGGATGGGACGAGGTTCAGGAGCGGTTTCCTCCGGTACAAGAAGAGGGGAATGGGAGACGACAGGGAAGATAGGAACGGGAGCGGGAAGAGTTAACGGTTCATCGATGGTTGTGGTTCCAGGGATGTTGGATGGGTAGTAGGTAACGGAGGAAGAGTTCCATCCAGGTTCAGCGACGGTGGAAGAGGGAGATGCGGGTGCGGACGAGACAGAGAGGGAAGATTCAGTGGAGATTGAAAGTTGTTCGAAAGACATGTTTTTGCGCTGGAAAGGATCTAGGAGGAGAAAACGGAGGGATGAAGTCTCTTATAGTCCTGGAGAGCGGCCTTGGAATGTTTTAAGTTCCGTTCTGGGATCCAGGAATCTTCTTCGGCGGAGTATCCTTTCCAGCGGATAAGGAACATGCAGCTTTTCGGGGTTCCACGGTGGCGTATAATCTTATCAATCTCGTATTCCTCTTCTCCGTCGATAAGGTCAGGTGGAGGAGAAGGGAAGTTCTTCCCATGGACAGCGTTCTCGCGATAAGGAGATAAGAGAGAAGCATGGAAGACGGGGTGGATCTTCCAGATCTTCGGTAAGCGGAGTTGGTATGTGATGGGAGATAGGACTTTGGTGATTATGAAGGGTCCTTCTCGTTTCGGGGCGAATTTCGGATTGATGATGGAGCGGCGGAGATTCCTGGCTTCAAGCCAGACCTTGTCTCCGAGGGTGAAGGGAGTGAATCCTCGGTTGTTCCGAGAAGCCATGACTTGTCGAGCGAGTTCGTGAGAAGCTAATGCTTCTTCTCGAGCGGCGGAGAGGTCCTTGAGGCGGGTATTGATAGTGGGAAGGGAAGATTCGGCAAGCACCGAGGGAAGAGCACGGGGTTCATATCCCATCATGAGATAGAACAGAGATTTACTGGTGACGGAGTGAGGGCGGTGGTTGTGAGCGAATTCTGCATGGGAGATCTTATCGGCCCAAGAGGTGGGGTTACTGCCACAGAAGATGCGAAGGTATGTTTCAACTTCTTGGTTGACTCGTTCTGTTTCTCCATCGGATTGGGGGTGATATGCGGTGGAGAGAGAGATGTCATAGTTCAGGAGTCGTCCTAGCTCTCGAGCGAAAGAGGATGCGAACTGAGGACCACGATCGGAGATAATTTTGTCATAGAGACCGAAGCGGAGGTAGACTTTGTGGAAGAAAAGGGAAGCAACACCTTCGGCAGTAATAGTCTTCTTCATGGGACAAAGAATTACCCCCTTTGTAAGGCCGTGGTCCACCACGACTAGAAGAGAATCGAATGAAGAAGAAGTGGAAGCGGGGAGATCCGTGATGAGATCACAGGAGACCTGCTGGAATGGGCGCGTGCAGGATGACCCGATCGGGGTGAGAGGAGGGACGGTAGGGTGCATGTTCGATTTGTTCTGCTGGCAAACAGAACACCCTTCGACGTATTTCCGGACGTATTGTGCGAGTCCAGGCCACCAGAATTCAGCCGCGACAAGCTGGCGAGTCTTCAAATAACCAGGGTGACCAGTAGACTCATGGTCGTGACAACGTTCGAGGATGGAGTGGCGAAGGGTTTCATCGGGGGGTACGTAAACACGGCCTTTGTACATAAGGATGCCCTCAGAATGTTGCCAATCTGAGAGGCGGGAGCAGAAGGCAGGAGGAATAGTTCCATCAAGCACCTGGAGTGCCTGAAGGACAAGCGGGTCGGAGGCCGAGGAGGAGGAGATATGGTGGGCCAATGTGGAGTCGATAAGACGGACAAACATGGACGGGGGAAGAAGGGTAGTACCCTTATTCTCATCGGAGTCTGTAGGGATAAAGTCACGTCGGCGTGATAGGGCATCCGGTCCGGAGAGCAGGGAACCGGGAACGTGGATCATCTTAAGATCGAAGTCCGCTAGATCTAATAGCCAGCGGGCTTGGCGATGGTTCAGGTCCTTGGGCTGACGGAAGTAGGTGAGGTTCTTGTGATCGGTGAAGACCTGAACCGGAAAGGAAGCTCCATGGAGATAGTGTCTCCAAGCCTTAAGAGCGCGGATGATGGCGAGGAGTTCGCGATCGTAGATATTGTAGTTGCATTCAGCGGGGGAGAAGGATTGGGAAAGGTAGGAACAGGGATGCCAGTCACCGTTAGTATCGGTTTGGAGGAGAATTGCGCCGGTGGCGTATTTGGAAGCGTCGGTGGCAATGGCGAAGGGTTTGGAGTGGTCAGGAAGCCGAAGGACTGGTTCGGCAAGGAAGAGTTCTTTGAGATGGGAGAAGCATCGGTCGCATTCATCGGACCATTTCCAAGGTTGGTTCTTTTTGGTAAGGTCGATAAGTGGTCTAGCGACGGTCGAGTAATCTGGGATGAAGCGGCGATAGAAGTTGGCGAAGCCAAGGAAGGAGCGGACTTCTTTGGGGGTGGTCGGGGTAGGCCATTTGGAAATCCCATCAAGTTTGACGGGGTCCATAGCAATGCGGCCGGGTTCTACAATCATGCCGAGGTATTCCACTGTTTCAGTGGCGAATTGGCATTTCTCAAGTTTCAAGTGGAGGTCGAGTTCCTTCATGCGCTGGAGAACTCGTTTGGTGCGTTCCTCGTGTGTGGCTTTGTCGGGAGAGAAGATGAGGAGGTCGTCCATGTAGATGACGAGCCATCCTTCTGCGATCATATCACGGAAGGAGTCGTTCATAAATCGTTGGAAGGTGGCAGGGGAATTACAGAGACCGAAGAACATGACAAGGGGTTCGAAGAGGCCTTTGTGGGTAATGAAGGCCGACTTCCATTGGTGTCCGTCTTTAATTCGGACGTTGTTGTATCCCCATCGGACATCGAACTTAGTGAAGACTTTAGCGTCTTTGAGCTTGTCGACGAGATCAGAGATGAGTGGAAGTGGGTAAGCATCTCGAACAGTATGTTCATTCAAGTAACGGTAGTCTTGGCAAGGGCGTAGTTTGCCATCTTTTTTTTTGACGAAGAAGAAGGAGGATGCTTGGGGGGAGTTCGAGGGGCGGATCTTTCCGGCGGCAAGGTTTTCGTCTAGGAAGTCTTCCGTCGCCTTCTGTTCGGCGGGAGAGAGGGGATAGACCTTTCCGATCTTCGGGGAGAAGGAGTCTTTCAGGTTGATCTCATGGTCATAAGATCGTGATGGGGGAAGGTGATCAGTGGCTTCTTTGGAGAAGACCGATGCGTAATCAGAATATTCAGCAGGTAGGGATATTTTGGGTTTGGCTTTCTCTGCGGCAGCAGCGAGTTCCGTGGCAGTGGTTAACTTGGCGATGACTGGAGAGTTGTTGGGGAGGTAATAGGAGCCGCAGTGGATGATGCGGTGAATGGCATAGTTCTGGCGGGCGCGATGCATGTATTGTTGTTCGGTTTCATGCTCGAGGTATTCATAGAGTCGACTGTCATATACAGAGTCGACGTTGATGTGGCAAGGAGGACAGGAGGAGGTAGTTTTGGTGAGGAAGGAGTCATGTCGCTTCTGATCAGCGACGTGCGTTTGGTAGAATTCGGTGGATTGGTCGGAGGATTCGGGGATGGAAAGGGTCTGGGAGGTCCAGTTGATGGAAGGATTGACTGTTCTGAGCCAGGGGAGTCCTAGGATGACATTTTCACGTCCACAGTTCATGACGTAGAGAAGGAGTTTGTGAGCGATTCCTTCGATGTTGGCAAAG
This sequence comes from Boletus reticuloceps, assembly GCA_018397855.1. Classification (NCBI taxonomy): domain Eukaryota; kingdom Fungi; phylum Basidiomycota; class Agaricomycetes; order Boletales; family Boletaceae; genus Boletus; species Boletus reticuloceps. Next base: position 28,361 of record JAGFBS010000082.1, read on the forward strand.
AGGGTGCAGGTGAATCAAATCTCGCCTTTTTGATTGGCAGATTGGTCGACATTTCGTACCCGGATGGGAACATCAAGTTTCGTGGTGGGGAGGGAGTTCTTTCGAACGAACTGCCAGTCAATGCAGTTGATATCGGCGCCACTATCAACCAGGGCGCAGGTGTCGACGACTTTCATAGTATGCGAAGGATCGATGAGTTGAATGGGGATTCTCATTGATCTAGATGATTTCAATACTAGTACAGGAGCAACTGTAGCAATAGGAGGGACTCGCGTCGACTGAGATCTCCTTTTTAAAAATCCTGCGAGGGGCAGGAGAAAGAAACCTTCCTAACGGTGGTTTCATCGTTGTCGTCCTCAATCTCTTGGAGTTGAGGGAGTTCTTCTTCAACCTTTCGAACCTTTCGTTCTTTGGTAGAGGAAGAGGCGGAGGGGAAGTTGGGGCAGTCACCAGATCAGTGACCAGTCTTTCGGCAACGGAAGCAGCGTCCTTCTTTGATGCAGCGTTGGCGTTCTTCTGGAGTCATCTTTGAGACGCGGATAGTGTCAACGTCCATGGCGTTAGGGTCTCGTTCTTTGCGATGGGTGGTAGTGGAAGGGGAATATGCGGTAGAAGGGGACTTTCCTCCTCGTTTGGTAAGTTCCTGGACGTGCTCGTATTGACTTTGGAAGGTCTGAGCCTTTGCGATATATTCTTCAATGTCGGTGGGGATCTTCTCCATCATCTGGAGATTACGCATGAGTCCGTGAGGTATTCCAGCATTGAAGAGTTGGATCAGGACTGCATGGTCGGTTACTTTGGCGATGGAGGTATGGTTTGCGAACTTGGCAACGTAAGTGTTTAGGGAAACGTTCTCTTTCCCGTTGTACCTCTTTTTCATTTTGGCCGTCATAAGCCAGTTAAGGGAGTTTCCCTTGGTGTTGGCGTGTTTGAACGACGCAGTGAACTTCTTGGTAAAGTCAGCGAACGTTCCGAGAGAGAGAGTAGTGGTGGTTCCAGCAGCAAGGGAGTCGAGGGCGGCTTGTTGAAAGGTGGAAGCCCAAGTGGCAGCCGTTCCTTTAGTCATATAAGAAAGGGCGAATGCTATTTGCTTAGCATCGGTGTTATAGATCTCGTCGTTGACGAGAAGGTAGGTCATGATGGAGGCTATCCATGCGTTGGTTTTGTCATAGTCTCCGTCAAAGGCTTCAGGGGTGCCGAGACGGAGTTCAGAGGGTTTCGAGGTAGAGGTGATTCTGGGAGGAACGGGAGGGTAAGGGTTCGAAGGTGGGAAGGAACCAAAAGGTGGTGGTGGACGAGAGATAGGAGTGGGAGAGGGAGGAGTAGGAATGCGGGGAATAGAGAGAGAGACGGAGAGGTTCTGAGCTAGTTGTTGATCGGCAAGGAGTTCCGCTTCAGAAGAGAGCGGGACGTCTTGATCAAAGAGATGAATCGAGGGATCTTCTTCAGATGAAGATTCTGAGGTGGAGGGGGCGATGGATGGACGACGAAGGCCCCAGAGACTAGGTGGTAGTCGAGAGTTCGAAATGGTGGCGGCTTACAGCGATGGTAGCCGTTAGAGATGACTCTTGAGCTTTTGTTACGCTTGGACCGGGTAGGTACGAGCGTAGCCCTTGTGAAATGAAGAACGAGGAAAGCGTCGACTCAGAAGCACGACGAGGTCTTATAGAAGTAACGTCCTTCAGAGTAGGACGAAGACTACAAGGGATCAAGGAGCTCGTGGGGTCGTCCACACGAGGTTCAAGGGTTCAAGGAGGTTGGGCTGATTACCAACGGTTCAAGTGGGGACCACAAGAGCGATAGATTGTACAAGGTACAAGAATACAAGGGAGCTCAAGAGTAAAGAAAGTACATGGGGCGATAAACATCGGTTTATATACTACATGGAAGAGAAGTTAAGGGTAGGCATGAAATGCGAAGGAAAGAGATAGAATGTGGAGGAAGGTGTACGATGACTAAGCAAGTGGAGTGTTGTCGGGGCGCCGACGGAACGGAACTGGAGATAAGGGAAGTCATCGTAGAAAAGGAATAGTGTTCGCAGTGCGTGTAGTACAAGATAAGCGATAAGAGAAGAGAAAAGATAAAGTCGTAACACTTTACTTAGTTTTTATCTCTAACTAATGTACTATAGTATTGAGCAACCGCTCCTCTCTCTCAGGTGAATATAGTCGTTTCCGCCCATCTTAGGCACCGGCTGAGTATCGAGCAACCGCTCCTCTCTCTCAGACTTTGGTACCCACGCTCGTCATGACCAGCAGTGGCAAAAGGTTTAGAAAAGCGAAATCCCTTTGCCTCACGTGGATCCCCTTTTGCCGCAAAATGGCTTGCCAGAGCAGACCTGCAAGCAATGCTGAAAACGTGAAGCTGATGGCTCCAATGTTCGACACTACAGCAAGCGCGATGGAAGCTGCACAGTTGGTATCATATGGAAGGGCGGCTGCATGAACGACTTTGGTGAGGAGGATGGTGGCACCAATGTTGGTCCCCAAGAGGTTGCACAGGATGACAGTGAAAATGCCAATCAACCAGATGGTAGGGTGTAGTCGATTACCAGATGCTTGGATGAGCCAGTCCGCAAACACCTCCACCCAACCCTGGTGATTGAGCGCTTCTATAAGGATAAACTGAGAAAATACAAAGAGGATGAGGGCAAAAGGCAACCGCGGCAGCGCAGTGGTAAAAGTCAGGAAGTGGTTGTGAAGTCGATCATGCAGATCACTCATGTATAACCGAAGCCACCTAAAAATGTATGGCATTTTGATGTAGGGTTGCGGCTCCATTTTGGACTCAATTTGAGATATTTCTGGATGCGACTCAACGGCGGTTGCTTCATCATGTGGAAAAGAGGGTAGTCTCCTTGCGTCGGTGTAGAGATCCATACTCCTCTAGGTTCATATCTGGTCATTTCATGATAATCCTCCAAGTCCTCCTCTGTTCATCTATCCACTATGGAACATGGTCCGTATTCTATCCTTTATATTCTGTATGAAGTCCGGTCCAAGTCCAGTCCGAGTTAACTCAAGTCCGATGTCATATTCCATCGACCCGACCCGAGTTACCTCGGGTTTGACACCAAACATGCTGGACTTCAGACTTGTTGGTCCGGACTACCTTGCATATAGTCTCGGGACTTAGTCATCACATCTGACGTCCCATATTTACTGTTTGTTTCATCTCCTTGTTTCACTTTGTCCTTGGTTACCATTAAGTCCGGAGTATGCTCCGAGACTATAAATATATGTATTTGGACATCGAATAGAATCTTTCACCCAGTCGGTGTTGATCATCTCTTTCTCGTCCACATCGTCCCGAACGTCCACAATACGAAGTCCGGTGCCCGTTGCACGACTTACCATCACTTGCATTCACGTCTTGCACCTTCAAAACACCTCGCGCTCTACAAATCGACGCTCAGGTGTCTCTCGGGTGTCCTTGCATCCATTTCTTTCATCTATCCAAAACTCTGGACTTTGTCTAGGAGCCTCGGACTTCCTGTTTCTTGTCCTCCCACTCTTCGACTCACATTTGAATCCCTTTAGGGTTGAACCTATCACACCCTCACCCCTTTTCTTTAGCTTGTGACCTGATTGGCTTAGTCCAAGAAGGTTTTCAGCAAGCATTTGTTACCTACATCGGTGAGTGGGGAACAAAGCCGACTGGAAACACGTGAGATTTCGGTGCCTCTTTCGAGAGGAATAACAACTTTGAGCTCGTTTTTTGGGATTGCTGGGCACAGCCGGATGACGGATCTTGCATGCGGTAGAGGAGATTGTGGTTGTTCTTTATCTGGAAATGGAGTGTAACCCGAAGTGCCTTTCGGACGTTGGTCGGCCGAGGTGCATTTCAGGGTTTCTGGATACGACTGGACAACAAGTCCTGCACATGGTAGAGGAGAGTCTGGTCGTTCTTTGTTTGGGGATGGGGAGTAAGACGAGGTGTCTTCCTGGAGTTGGTCGGCTGAGGTGAATTTCGGGGTTTCCGGGCACGACTGGATGACAGATCCTACACATGGTAGAGAAGATTGTGGTTGTTCTGGGGATGGGGAGTAAGGCGAGGTGTCCTCCAAACGTTTGTCGGCTGAGGGGTCTATGACACGTTGATCCTCAACGACTGTGGGTCCCTGAAAAGTTTCCCCAGTAGCCCTCGGGAGGCTATGGGCTAACATTGAAATACAACGGCCCAACATTGAGATACCACAGTCCAACATTAGGATACCATGGTCCACTTGGCTACCACGGCCCAACATTGGGATACCATGGGAGTACTGATAATGGTCCCACGTAAGATCAAATATAAATTTACCGAAAGCGAACGGTAAGCTGATCATCCAGACGTCGATTCCGAAGAAGCTCACGACAAGACAGAGGATAAGCATGGCGCTAAGCATAAGACTGCCAACCAAGGCACCAACGGGGTCCAGAAGAGCAGCCCGGGGATCTCGACTGGCTGTTCGGGCCAATTTCCGTGGGACTCGCTTGCGGTATTGGAATGCTAGCACAGCAAAGCAGCAGATATTACAAGCAAGGAAGGGAAGGATGGTATACGCTGTGAAGGCGGCAATGTTGATATTGAAACCTTTGCAGATGACAACCTAGCGTGAACTCACTCAGAGCAGGTCCAGTTTAGGTGAAAAATACACACATTGGTTGGATTCCCTGCAAACAATACCATGCTGGCTGTGTTCGCAGCAGCGAATTCAGCCATGACCCATGCATACAGATCGAGTTCTGTGGCTCTTGTATAGTAGGCCAAAAATGCAGTGCCAGAAAGGATGATGGGATCATTGCCAAGTAGGATGGAGAGAAAAGTGAGCATGACGTAGGAATAAAGATACAGCTTCCACCCATTGTGACCACCCCTGTTTCTGACCCAAAATGCTGCGGCCATGAGTATACCAGTGATGTCGAGAGTTGTGGTCATATAAGCCAGAGATAAAATGAAGATGAGGATGTTGTATGGCTTGACGCCTTCCGTGCCAACAATACCATTGCGGATGACTGCCAGATCAAGACATTGGGCGGCCCATAGTAACGCAATAGCAAGGATTGGTGCGGTGGTGAGGTTTATTTGTATTCGAGGTATGGGACGGGGTGCGGGTATGGAAACTGGACGGATGATGAAGAAGTTGGAGATGATAAACACCACCAAGGTGGCAATAGCATGTCCAGATGTCATGAGGTGTATCTCGCAAGCTGGGTGAGGTATATACGATGAGGAAATTAATCGACCCACTCGATCACGATCGGCGACGTTGTCTTCAAAGGCGGTTACCCAGCCACATCAGCAAACCTACATTTTTTCTGAGTTATCAAAATCAATGACCTTGCTGAGCTGTCTGACTTGACTGACAGCATGCTATCAGTGCTATCATTCATAAGTAATTCATTGCTATCAGCATTCTCAGAGCTATCAGCATATCAGCTTGTCAATTCACCAGTGATATCAGTCCCATCAGTCCAGCCAGTCAATCAATTAATCATCTGGTCAGTCTTGTCAGTCTTGTCATCCCATCAGTCAGTCAGTCAACCAGTCAACCAGTCATGTCAGTCTATCAGTCAGTCAGGTTGTCAGTCAATCAGCCAAGTCAGCCCATCAGCCCATCAGCTGATCAGTTGGTCATCTCTGTCAGTCACATCAGTTGGTCAATTGGTCAGTCAGTCAGGTGTGTCAGGTTTGTCAATTTGTCAGCTAGATAGTTAGTCAGTCAACCAGTCCATTCAATAAATTAGCTTATCAGCTTGTCAGCAAATCAGTTCAGTCAGTCAGGTCAATCTATCATTGATTAGGCCATTCAGGCCTGTCAGTCTGGTCATTAATTTCAATGACCCAGAAAAAATGTAGGTTTGCTGATGCAGCCACCTCAGGGGACAATCTGAGGTTGGAGCACTGGAATAAAATATTATAAGTACAGCGGAACATCTTACATAATCTTGATGCCGACACTCAGACCTTCATCCCTTCATGCACAAAACCTTTGCATAATCTATGACCTATTTTGTATGACCGTAACCAGCATGGTGGGTCCTATGCTAGAAACGACGTGGCCCAAGCGGTCCAAGCAGTGGTCCATTCACAGCGTGAGTAATTCACGGTGTTGTTGTGCACGTGTTGAACATGCTTTCGACAACACAGCAAGTTGGGGAGCCCTGGAGTCCTTCTAAGGCCTAATGTTCCGCCCTTGTGCAAGACTTGCAAGCTTTGCTTCAGGCTTCTGCCCCACAGCCTCATCCATCCACTATCTTTGCTATGCCATCCACCCAGACGCCTCATCCTGGAGGCAGCTCGGAAGGAAAGTAAGGCATAACCAAGCATGTTCCGACTGACCAGAGACCAATTCACCTGCTTCGCGCTATTGCCAGCATCATTGTAACATAATGTTCCCACATGCATAAACCCATTTTTAATCCCTCGTACCTTTGGATGATATCATTTTCGTCATATTACACCTGCTTGTATTGGAATCACCATACCAAGCACTAGTCGGATAATGCTGGGCACTCACTGTCGTCGGACTGCTGAAGCATGGGAACTTCTCGTTGACGAGACCAGAGTGACGACTGGCCGACATCCATCATCATGCACGAGACCACGTGATCGTGAAATCCTTGACTAGTTGACATCGTACTGAGCGCTCGTGCCACGATCCTGTAGTTGAACTTGCTGTGCGGTGTATTTGCCAAAGGGTTGATGTACAGGAGCCAACAGCATTTCGCTCGCTGTGTCCAGGTATAAAAACTGCTGTAAAGCGAGCGAGCGAGCTCCATCTGTCACTTCGGATTACTTCATCTTCCTACTACCACCAGCACATCGTCAACATGTTGTCGACCCGTGCTGCTTCTCGTTTGACCGTGGCTACAAAAGCCGTTGTCCTCGCTGGTCGCCGCCAGGCTGCGCTCACCGCCTTGCGCACTAGAGTTTCGGTTAGGTCCATCCAGTCTGCTGTCCAGACCGACAGGGTTCGTTCTTTCCACTACGCAATTACCACCTTGTTGACGTATAAACAGGATACGATCACCCGTCTGCTCTACTCTCTTGGTACAAAACGTGAAGTCGAACGTCACCTTCGCATCTTCTCGTCCTGTTCGAACCCATCCCAACCCGCAAAATTTGCTGTCATCAAAATCGGTGGTGCAGTCCTCGATGACGTCGAGGATCTTGCTCTCAGTCTTAGCTTCCTCTACCGCGTGGGTCTCTACCCTGTCGTCCTCCATGGCGCTGGTCCCCAAATGAACACCATCATCGAGGGCGAGGGCGTTAAGCCGGAGTATATCGATGGTATTCGTGTCACTGGTACGTCCCTTTCTCCAATGCTCCTATCTAACATACCCATGTATCTTTTTTTCGCCCACACACCACAGACGCAAAGACGCTCCAAATCGCTCGTCGTGTGTTCCTCGAGGAAAACTTGAAACTGGTTGGCGCGCTCGAGAAGCTCGGCACGCGTGCCCGTCCTATCACCTCTGGTGTTTTCACCGCCACTGCTCTCGATTCCGACAAGTACGGTCTTGTCGGCAAGGTTACTCGCGTCGACAAGCGGCCCATCGAAGCGTCGATCCGTGCGGGTGCATTGCCCATCTTATGCAGTCTTGCTGAAAGCAACGAGGGTCAAATTCTGAACGTCAACGCAGACGTTGCCGCAGGAGAACTTGCCAAGGAGCTTGAACCCATGAAAATTGTGTTCCTCAATGAAAAAGGTGGTTTGTATCATGGCGTTACGGGAGAAAAGTTGGATGTAATCAACCTTGACGAGGTGTGTCCCCGATCTCGGAATTTCTTCGGAACATCCTAGTCATTGTCGATGAGCAGGAATACGACCAGCTCCTGAAGGAACCTTGGGTAAAATACGGTACGAAGCTCAAGTTGCGAGAGTTCAAAGAGCTTTTGGACGTCCTTCCTCGCTCCTCCTCTGTTGCAGTCATCTCCGCTGCCAATCTTCAACGAGAACTCTTCACTGATTCTGGCGCTGGCACACTCATTCGTCGAGGATACAAGCTTTTCAAGCATCAAACTTTGGCAAGCATAGGGAAAGACCGTCTTCGCCAGGTTATCTTTGAGCGCGACGAGGGTGTTCGCACAGGCAATGAAAGCGTTGCAGGATTGCTCTCCATGCTTGAGAACGCCAAGCCAGGAGAGTGGTCAATTTATGCTGATGAACCTCTCGACGCCGTCGCTATCGTATCTCACCCTGAGGGTCAGATACCTGTGCTAACGAAAGTTCTTGCATCCCGCTCTGGCGTCCTCAACGGAGTTCTCGACAACGTGTGGAATGCACTGAAGAAGGATCACCAACAACTAGTGTGGACAGCCTCTATATCTCCCCCTACCGCTCCCTCGCCTACTTCTCACCCCGCTCAGGGTGAAGAGATGATGGATCGTTCCTGGCACTTTGATCGTGCTGATGGTTCCTTCACGCGTTCTGGCCGCTCCTTGTTCTGGTACGGCATCAGTGATGTGAGTGAAGTGGAAAAGGTCGTGAAGGGCCTTGAGCAAAGCGGACGGATAGGGAGATCGTATCTCCCCGTCGGGCCTGCGAGGGCTCAGTTGGGCGGGAGCAGGGGTTACGCTACGCTAGCGCGTCGAGCCGCAGTCCCGAACGGTAGTCGAGGGTATGCCACTCACGCACCTGTGCCTTCCACGGAACCGAAGCGTGTCGCACTCATCGGAGCACGAGGATACACTGGTCAGGCGTTGACTTCCTTGTTGAATGCACATCCGTACCTCTCCCTCACACACGTTTCTTCTCGTGTCCTTCAAGGATACCCACTTGAGGGGTATACCAAATCCCCAATCACACATACAAATCTTTCGGTCAAGGATGTCGAACGGATGGAGAAGGAGGGTGAAGTTGATGCTTGGGTAATGGCTCTTCCGAACGGAGTATGCAAGCCCTTCGTGGACGCTGTTGAGAGAGGCTCAAAGGAGAGACGAGGGGAGGGTAGTGTTGTCGTGGACTTGGGCGCGGATTACAGGTTCGAGGATGGTTGGACGTACGGATTACCTGGTGAGGAGTCGTTTTCTTCTGCTTTGTAAAGAATGGTTTGGGGGTCTGTAATATCAAGTTTCTTTCTCATGTTCTTATGGCTCGCATTATGCCCCATTAGAGTTGTACGGCCGCGCCGATATTCGCGCCTCCAAACGAATCACAAACCCTGGCTGCTATGCCACCTCGACGCAACTCCTCATGGCACCTCTCCTTCCATACCTTGCTCCGCCTGCATGGCCCACCGTGTTCGGTGTCTCCGGGTACAGTGGTGCCGGGACGATCACTCAGCCAGGCGAAGCCGGAGCTCGCCCAGTAACCCTGCCCAAAGTAACGCCGGAGAGCCTCGAGTCCGGCGTTCGCCCCTACTCGCTCACGGACCACATCCACGAACGTGAAGCAGGACATCACCTCTCGAAACTCCTTCACGTGCCGACCGGCCTCGCCGCTGTCGCGAACTCCAAGCCACGCGTGCAGGTCGCATTCATCCCGACCATCGCGTCCTTTTTCAGCGGCATCCTCAGCACGCTCTCGTTCCCGCTGTCCACGTCGACACTGAGCGCGAGCGACATCGCCTCACTCTACGCGTCGTACTATGCCGGCGAGCGCCTCGTGCGCATCCAGAAAGGTGTACCAGCGGTCAAAGACGTGCAGGGCCAGCACGGGTGGGTCGTCGGTGGGGTACAAGTGCACAGTGGACTAGAACGCGTCGTCGTGGTCGGAGGGTTGGACAATTTGCTCAAGGGGGCTGCGACCCAGTGTTTGCAGGTGCGTTGTCGCGTGTTTATTTTTCGTTCTCTCTTTCCTGATTGTGTGGGCTTGAATGGTCAGAACTTGAACTTGGCGCTTGGGTATGACGAATATGCGGGTATTCCGGTGGAAGGGGAGGTTGCATGAACATGGGTGGAATCGTGTTGATCAGGTGATCTTTGTCGGTGCGATGAAAATGTACAATCACGTATGTACAGTACATATATAGTCTTGTAGCCCATTCATACATATTTAGTGAATGTTACATCTTATTCTGGAACAGTTTCCGAGGGGGTATCGACCGGCTGGCAGTTTCTCCGATACTATCGGTAGGTGGTGCAGACGGCGATGGGCGACCGGGGGCCCGTAGTGAGGACGTTGAGCCAAGGGCATCATTCAGTCTGTGAAGACGCTTGTGAATTGAACCCCATCGCTTTTCGTTGGCATGTTATGTAGATCGAGGTCGTTCCGGCGACACAACCGATAGGCGAGCGTCACGATAACGAGGAGGTTACAGATGATGAGCGCAAGTGCCGTCTTGGAAGCAAAGATCAGAGCGATGTTAGCAGACAAATCGAGATCGTCGAAGGAGCTCTCACCTTGACATGGGCAAAAATGATAGAGATCGCGGTGTAAGAAGGGAGGAAGAAGAGTACGGAATGTACGATCGAAATGATGGTAATGCAGATCGAGGAAGCGAACGAAGAGACGAGCAATACGCGTTGGCTGTGCTCTATATTGACACCTCTCAAGGAGAAGAGAGGCAGTGCCATAAGGAGCACATCAGAAATGACATCCGCTAAGGAGAATCGTGAGTATTATGTATAAGCAGAGAGTGTCTGCACACCCAACTTACTGGCGAGCTGGGAGGTTGCAACATGTTGACTCATAAAACAAGAGCGAGCGACACCAATGTACAACTTCTGGATGAGTATGGCAATCCACATCATACCAAATGCAACTGCGGTTGCGTAGGCAAAATGCCTAAACTGAACGCGGTGACTTGTAATCCTGATGATCGCGGTTATCATGCTCATGCGGGCGGCCCTATGTCAGGATCTCGCTGGAGTACAAGGGATAGGTACAGGAAAACCAACCATAAACCACAAGTAAGTGCAATGGCTGCCATCCAACTGGATGCGACGGCTCCGTCGATGAGTGCGTCGGGGGCAGATACTAATTGATGGTGAGATGATCCATGGTTCATATGAGGCAGTAGAAGGGAATAAACACACCACCACGTGGTTGCGGTATCCATACATTAGCAAAACAAATGATGTCGAGGAGAAGAGCAAATGTGGCCCAAACATCTTCCCACCAAAAGCGGGATATGTACCAGCGATAAAACGCCCTGAATGTACCGGTAATTATAGCGAGGATATAAAGTATAGACACAGCAACTGTGGTGAACATTTGAAATGATTTGTGAAACGAACACTAGCAAGTTGCCATGACTAACCTTGCTGGTTTAGCGTCCAGAGATGCGAGGTCATCATAACTTTATACCGCTAGCGGGGATGAAAGGAAGTGGTTTATAATGGTTAGAGGGTCACTGTGGTAAGAGGTGTCGAAGAATGAGCGTTGCTGGAGAGAAAGAAAATAAGTATGTACACCCTGTGGGTGATGATTCGAAATATCATATAGCAGCACGGTGCCTACCCCTTATGCAAAGACATGTTAGTAACGTTATCGCTTGAGAATTTGTAAGTCATCGAAACGCCCTGATTGGAGGACGGCTGAGGAAAAAGAATATTTGACGACTGTTCTCGTAGGGGCTCCTACTGATAAGGGAATTGTGTTCATCTTTCATGATCTAAATTCATTGATTATGTTTTTCTTGGCCCTGGAACTTAACCTGATCATTTATACATACCTGAACATTGGCCGCCATCAGAGCAACTGAAATGGTGAGCGAGCCCTCTCGTTGGTTGATGACGCTCTACACGTTGCTAAGACACCTAAATGAGCGCGGTTGCTTTTGAAAACTGTCTTCCAGAAGTAAATGCTTTTTGGAGAGCATTTGAGATTATGCCAGCTCGCGGGGCCAGTGAAAAGTGGCCTTCAGGGTGCTGGCGCGACAACGCACACGGTAATCAACGCGGTCCCATTCATATCCTGTGTCTCGGCAGGAAGTGAGGGCTGACGCGCTAGGTGCAATGATACCTGCGCTTGCTGACTTGCTGAACCCGAAGGAGATTCCATGGAGGCTGTGTTGCCAATCAAGGTTGGTATCCTTCATCGTAATCACTAAAAGGCGTATTACATGGGCATAAGCCTCTAGTGCGTGAATGTGCACAGATAACGATCATTCATTTCTGCAGGGGTGGCATATGGCGATGGGCGTGTCGATGTGGCAAAAAAAAATGCGCGTACCTAGGATAAGTTAGTGACCCATGCGAACGAAAAGGGAAGAGAACCTTAGACGTGGGTACCATCCATCCGATTTGAGCAGTATCTCGTAACGTCATGCCACAACATGTCGCAAAGTGAAGTCACAAGTCCAAAGTGCTTCCTCCACTGAGCAGGTGATCAAGGACTGGGGAAGGCTGCCCTGGAGAGTTTTGGTTATGCAGTTTAGAAAATAACGACACTGCAACATACCTCCCGGGTTATCAAGGAGGATTACCTCTACGAGAGCGTTGCTAGTAAAGACAGAAAAACCTAAAACGCCAAGGGGCGACTCTAGTATCCTTCATTTTCCTCTGGTCCATCGCTGTTGTGCAGGCCGAGTGAAGGTATGTACACAATAGAATCGCACTGCGACATCGTCAACGACAGTTGACGAGCGACCCTGTGCTCATGGTCGTGCAGCAACTTGCAATTGTTTCTTTCCCACAGGATGTGACGGAATGCTCTGAATTCTCTCCGGGCTTCTCCGTGTTCTAGGCACACGGAGTTCGTTTTGTCGACTATCAGGATAGCATGAGAGGTACGGAAACAACAAATTCAGATGAAAGTGATCAATTAAATATTCACGGTCCGTCCGCCGAAGCACAGGACTCGGACTGAAAGGACTTATAGATATTTTCCCTCAGTGAGGTGGTCTAGAGTCTGGACTCCAGAATGTCGGCAGTATTTTTTCTCACCTGCTTGCTCTGTCCGTTATTAGTGATCTGACGGAAGCCAAATCAGCTTCTCCACCAGCCAATGTGCATGACAGGCCGTGTCTTCAAGGTGCATTGACGGAGTCTAGGCCATCAGCTTGTTCCTAACACACACCGCGTTTCCGTGACAGGCTTGAGAGTCTCCGTCTCAGACATAGAATACCTCAGGTTCTTAAGATAAGATATCGAAACAGTATGTGATCCGCTTTCAGCCCTTCCATGAGGATTTAATGATGTTGATGTTGTAACAGTGCACGACTTACGCAGAACTTGCCCGTGCGGGCACATGGACTATCCCTATCTGGTCATTCGTAGCACCTGTCTGGCCACAACAAGGTTCCTCGGACAAAGTATCAGGTTCTGGAATATTGTAAATGGAAGTCGAATAACATTCCCAGGTTAATCACTTTATGTGCGAAGTACTGCCCCAATCATCAAGTCATATTCAGCGTGCTCCCTTTACTTAGGGATCAATATCATCTAGTTCCTCGGCGGGGATCTCGGGCAGCTGTTAACTACCACGGGCACGGAACGGTAGGTTCGACCGGAGGATACCGGAGCGCGTTCCGTTCCCATCGTAGAGCGATGATGTTCTAGCCATCGGTCTTTGTCTGTCCATGTTAGTTCGGTGCTAGATTTTGGATTTGACCCCGAAGCTAGTTCCTGACAACCTTGGCCCAAATGACAGTGTCATAACTCAGAGCTACCATGGTCTACGCACCTAGACTATTTCCACAGACTCTTTAGACCCCTTTGCGCGTCAAGTCTCTGGGACATGTGATCGGCGTGCTCTGATCGGTCTTTTTCCCCGGTTTCTCCGATTTCCCCTGATGTCGGACATCGGCTATAACCCTACCCACTTCTTTAACTCGACCATCGGGGATAATGCATGGTAAGTTTTTCGAATATTGCGGTGTAACCTTATTTAAATGATCCACCATATGGGCTCAAGGCACACAGCCAACCTTACAGGTACAAGGGACGAGAATGCAACTAATCTCAATGGATGATGATTCGTCCGGTCCTCGTTGTGTGAATTCACCTAGCCATCACCTGCGATAGTGTCAACAAGTCGTATGAGTCCCGCGGGATGCCCGCAGATCCTCGAGTCTTTTCCTCGGAGTCCTCGTCTATCTACAATAACCACTCAAGATTCATGGCTGCAGTCTGCCCGAGATCGAGGTATAAAAACCCCTCCATTCATCCCGAATGACCAAGCACTCGATTACACGAGTTTTTACCATAGTCCCGCTGTTCTTGCCGCAATGCGTTTCTTCGCCGTCGCTTCTGTCGTCTTCGCTGTTACTCTCGGCGTGTTCGCCAGCCCAGTCGTCGAACGCCAGGCCCCCCAGTCTGTCGCTGTCGTTCTGACGGACCTCACCAACACCGTTACGCCTCTTGCTAACCAACTACGTGAGTAGCGCACACGCGCACATTCATACCGGCATGCTAACGGCGATGCAGTCTACGCCAACTCTGAGAACGCAACACAGGCAACCCTGACGCCCATCATCGGTGATATTAGCGCCGCTGTGACTGTTGCTGTCAGCAGCATGAACTTGCTTGTCGGACAGCCCACCGACGTGATCTTGGCCTCTGTCGACGGTACCACTATTCTGACGGCGTCTGAAATTTCTGTCCTTCTTGCTGTCGTTGTCAACGTATGTTCTTTTAGCATTCAACGATCAAGTGTCTGTTCGAAAACTTACTATTCATCCATTAGCTGATCTTTACGGCTGCCAGTGCAGTCCTCCTTGTGGTCGACATCGCAATCTACTCTGTCATTTCCGCGTTGTTAGCTGCGCTCGGGCAAGTACAAACCGCTATTCCGATAGGAAACGGTCTGACATTCTTATGATCTATCAGAGAAGTCGCCTTCAGCTTGTTGAGCATCGTGCTTAGCTTGGTCGTTGGACTCCTCGCCCCTCTGCTAATCCTCCTCGCACCCGTTCTCTCCATTATCAGCAGCCTGGGTCTCACCACCCTCCTTAGCGAACTCCTTGGCGGCCTTCTGTGAATTTAACGGCTTGTGGCATCACACTGCTCGTGCCACGCCCGTTCGCATTGAACTGGGTACAGGTGGATATGTTTTGTACAATTTTTTTTTTTCGGGTTTCTCGATTACCTTGTGATAAATTGGGCTTTGGTTATAAAGTTTTAGCGAGTTCGTATCGTGCTTGACGTATGGTGTTTCCAAGTTCGTCCTCTGAATCCTAGTTTTGCACCCATTTCTTGAGATCCTCAAAGCGCAATGCAGTGGCGTTCAGGGCATGGCATGCCTGGCAATAGGCTTGGTTTGGACTACTTTCCCCTGAGACCACCCATTGTCTCGTCATGCTACAATTTTCATTCACATATTCGCGCCAGTGATAACTAGGCCATATGGGTGATTAGGTTAAGTTATCATCAGACCTGATTGAGATCCTTGTGTGCCACTCGTTGAAGGGTGTCCTTTTTGTATACATAGCCCTGTGTATTTGTAGGGTGCGCACAGGGCCATTCAGGACCCTACTCAGTCCAAGGAGACTGGCCCTTCACTTTTTTTCCCATCCCTAACGATACTAGCACATGGGGTCACCATACCCACGAATATGGCGGATGGTAAATTAAAAGTGACGGGGCTCAGGTCATACGGACCCAAAGTTTGTCTGGTTGGTTGCTCGTCGTGTCTTCTAAATGCCCACTGCACTCAGTTTATGAATAGCCTCACTAAGTGGGAGAGCCTGACAGGAGTAGGAATGTCGATCAAATTCCCATTATCCCCCTTCTGCGTCCATGTCCACCAACGTATACAACTCACCTGCCAGTCAGAAAGCCGTCGGTGAACGCATTGGCGAGCCAAAGATGCCCGACGCGATAACTGAAACACTTTTCCCCTGCTGGACTTCGTGGCGCGGGAGCTCTGTGCGTTACAGGTGCCAGAGGTGAAGCTGTGAAGCTTCAATGTTCAAACGTTCATGTTTACATACTGTACTGATACCGAGTTGTCAAGAGACAAACTCGAGCTCGATTTATCCGCTGATACAGTCGGATCAGAGAGATCATTGGCGAGATTACTGGACGGCAAGGACAGAGAAGCTGGAGCAGCATCAAGACTGAAGTACTGACCTTTGACAACCCCAGCTGCTTGAAGGTGAATAAAAACGGCATGTAATCATTGCAGTGGTACTGTGAGAACTTCCCCATGGCGGTTAGAAATTCTGGCTTCCTTCCCCATCTCTCTTTCGCTGCGAGTAAGCTATTCTGACCTTGTGACAAGCACGCGATATTGGAAAGTAACCTCCAGTTCTACGCCAGCTTACATCGTGCTAGGGGGTTGGTCTGGCTGTGTCCCGCCTGGCGGTGGCAGGGGTTCTAGCACATGGCCTAGCTGTGGTCGATGGAACTCGGGATCCTGCGTTGCTGTACAGTTTGTTGGAATCACTGCGAGGTTTCCCAAGTCCATCACAGGCTGGGCACCCAGATTTGGAAAGCCCTTTGGCAGCAGCGTGCTCTTTTTACCTTTGCAGTAAATGACAGGCAAGGGAGTTGCATACTGTTGTTGCGATGCGAAGTGAGGGAAGAGTCGCGATATACAGGGAAAAGGCGCATCTAAAAGGTAAATAGCTACAATTCGTAGCAGAATCCACGCTAGACATTATATAGCAGACCCTTGGTTCAGGTCAATTGGTATTGAGGGTTCCTCTGCAGACCCTGCAAGTGCTTCATATAGATAGATCACGGCAAAGACCAGGAAAAGTGCAGCGCCTCCGAAAGTGACTGCAGGAAGATTTGATGTGTGAGAGAGGGACTGCAGAATATGGTACGCCAATACCCACCGTGCTTGACAGATATCTTGGTCGAGACGTACCGACCGGCTAGGACAGCTAGACCCGTGCAAGCCGTGTGACCAATGACCGTTCCTAGCGTGACAAGATAGACATTCTAAGACTGCGTGAGTTCAAGCGTCATATAGGTGCCTGGATATACCCACGTGCGTCGCCCCCAACGCAATTGTTGCAAACTGACTTCTGTCGCCCCATTCCCCCAGGAATGTGAGGACAAACGACTGAACAAAGACAGGCCCCAAGATAAAGTTGCAAAAATTGCGTGCCCCATCGGCGATGTTGGGTTTCGTCATCTTCTCGGGGGGTGTCGGGACAGCACAAGCTTCGTCTTCATCAAGATGCCCCATAGGAGCGGAGTGGCCATTCGATATCGCAGTTCCCATCTCCGCAGCGCTGTACCCGATCTCCTCTTCCGTTTCTCGCATTTCTTCCTCCATCTTTTCGGTCCCGTTTTGCATCTCTCGTGCTTCCAAAATCATCTTCGAGCCAAACACCAAGAACAGCACCCCCGTGGAGAAATGAATCCATTTCTGGGGAACGAGTTTTGGGAGAAGATGGCCCATTTCGGCGGAGAGTAAGGACATCAATAATAGGGAGCTGAAAGCGCCTGCAAACACGAGGAGACGAGAGTGACGCATTGCTAGAATGGCTGCAATGAGAAACGTCTTGTCACCTATTTCTGAGAATAGGATCATGGTGAATGAGCGTATAAGCGTGTCGGTTGCTGAGCTGGTGCCATCATCCACTGTGGACATTGTCTTCGGAGCCAACCTCGTCAAAAAAAGATAACAAATAATGCGAACAGACAGACCTGATGTAAACTGCTTCAGCTGGAGTGATTGGACGTTCAACCTCGAAGTGGGAAGTGCCAGAGATTGGCAGGTCGACAATGTCCAAAATTAAATAGCCTGGCATGAAAGACTCGCAGCCTTGAGAAACCCGATGTGTATGACATGTGCACGTGACACGCGGTGCGCTAACCACTAGTATTTCTCCGCGGATTCCATCAAACTCCTTCCCTTCGCTACGGCAAGTAAGTACCATTTTGTAGAAGGGAAGCCGATTTGGAGGATCTTCTAATCGAGATACTTTCTCAAATGCAACGCAGGCTTTCTGGGGATCGCCATCCATGAAACCACCTCTCTCATAAAGCGCGCGCTGGCATTTTGATCGCGCCAGTTCAGGAATCGCGTACGCCCAGCCATCCCCGTGCGGGATGCTCCAAGTTCAAGGATGGCAATCTGTGTCACATTCAATCTCTGCCTATGGAGAAACAAGTCAGTCTTACTACCTTGATGTTCCAGGCAGGGTCCAACTCGTCTACAAGCGCTTCTGTCAATGCTTCGACTCACGCGCCTATCATTTGGGTGGGTGGAGACGGATTCGTGATCAGTATTTATGCCGAATGCTCGGGTCGTCCGTGTTGGCCACAGCTGATCGCACGTTAGGATACGGCGAATCATTCTCCAAGTACCAATACATTCACGAGTATGTCCGCTACCGACAAGTCTGCCCCAGGCCAAGTGGCTTGTAGCCGTGACGATCGTCCGCAAGTTATTCAATGTGAGCGTTGACCAACGGTGCATTGTGTTTCATACACAACACCGTCACTGGCTTGGTGCATCGCTAGCGTTGCGGAGAGTCGGTGCTTATGGATACTTTGATTTACATCGGTCAATTTACCACTCGCATCTTCAGGCTCTTCGCTTCTTGTATCTTGGTCGCAGCTTTGACGCTCAAGGCGGATTATGGCTGGCTGTGTCAGGAAGATAATGAGAGGACACATTGGAAGGAGGACGGTGTGTCTTTGAATACATCTTGCGGCCCTCTCATTCGTGACGTTTCGCGGTAAAATCGTTCTTGCGAGGTGGATGGAACTTTACCATGCGGCACAATGGGAACAAAGGCCTGCAGTGGAGTTTAAGTGGAGTTATCATTTTGCGGGGGGGGGGCAGTTCAGTTACGCTCGAGGTGAGAGTGGTCTTGAGGCCCTCGGAACGGTCATGCTGGTGGTGGGAGAGTCCAAGACTGGCTCGAGTTGCTTCATCTCGACAACAGGGTCATTCAGCCAGTGAGTGTCAGATCCCGGACACCAGGTAGACCAGTGGTATACTGTTGCCAAGAATGCACCCAAAAGTCCGGGACAGGCGTGTGAGGCTATGGTGCGCTCAGTCACTTGGCGGCACGTAAGATGATATCAAGATATTCAACAGCACGACTTGTGCACAAGATCGTACTGAACACACATTATCGGGGTCCACAAGAATTTCTTTCAACTACAACGCCGCCTTCCCACAAGGTTCGAACGGTAACAATAAAGCAATGAACCCTGCTGCAAGGAATATCGCACCAGCTACCCAGATCGGCACGGAGGTATTCAAGTTGGCGTACAACGCAATGATGGGTGCCTAGACCACCCCCCAAGTCAAGTCAGTCTTGGTTCGAGATACGAACCCCAGCCTTGCAAGTTACTCACCATGATACCGAATATACGATTCGCACTCGCAACGATGGCATTTCCGGTCCCTCGCTCCCTTGTGGGGAACAACTCGGGCGACACTGCGTACAACACGCCGTACATCACGTTGCTTGTAAAGCTGTATCCACAGTTCCATCCGAGCAGCGCATTCGACGTGCGTGCCGTCGTCGACGCAAGAATGAAGGCGCCAGTGAGAACTTGGAGCAACTCAGTCAATACTACGCCTACGAGACGGTCTTGCAGGGCACGTACTTGTGAATATTGAAAGGGTACCACGGCGTCCGAGGAATGGTAACTCTACGAGGTACCCTGCCAAGAGGGCACCGGGAACACCAATCACGCTCAGAATGATTTGCTGGGGTTCGTTCCAGTCAGTACTTTGACGGGTATGATAATCGATCCACTGACGTTACGGTATGTGATATACACGGAGCTGTCGCCAAAATCAGCTCCTCTAGTCTGGAGGCTGGTGAGAATGCATCAGGCATATTACGCTTTAGATGAAAACGGTGATATAACACACTAGTATGTCACGAAGCCATTGTACCTATGAGAGACAGAGAGTGAGTATTGGGCATGATAAGAACTAATTTTGGTACTCACAGCGGGAAAGCAAGTCCGATAAGCGCTGTATTGACGATCCGATCTCAACCAGCCCCGACACGACGACGGGATAAAACAACTTACCCCACAGAATAATCAGCAAGCCAGTCGAGTACGCCAGCTTCCGAGTCGCAAACAAGGGCTTGACGTGGCTCGAGTCAAATTTCACAAGTTTTCTCCTTAGAGCAGCAGCAGCTGACACGTCCATCTTGACCTCTTTCTCTGACGAGCTGCTTCCAATCTTCTCGGCACTTTTGAGGTGCTCCACAGTGAGAGAGCTCGTCTTGCCGTTGTATGCTGCGACTTTGTGGATCATTTCAACCGCCATTTCGTCCCTGCCACGGCCCATGAGGTACTTGGGACTTTCATAGAGGTCGAACACGAAGAATCGGAGAATCCAAAGAATCATCATGAGACCACCCATGGTGTAGAGGAAGTAGCGCCAGCCTTCGTTGGAAGACCTGGGGCAAGGGGCCGGCGGACCCGAACACGAAAAGTTGGATAGGAGTGGCCAGGCGACCTATTTGAATGATCTGTGACCCGAGTGGCTTGGGTTCGAGGTCCTCACGTACCAAACTTCCTAACAGCTGTCCGAAAGCCCACCAGATAGAGAGTACGGTGAGCAGGTATTGATGGGAAGCGGGGACAAACTCTGGAAGTAAGGGTTCAAACACATGGACAAAACGAAAACGACAAACGAACCAAGAAACACTGCAGAGTCCACCGGCAAGTTACCGCCTACACCAATCGACCAGACCGCCGTGAGCGAACAGAGAGCGGTATAGTTCGGTGAGGCTCCAGCTGCGATCGCAAACACGGCCGTGATGAGGAGGGTTAAGTTGAACGCCCACCTGAACGAATGTCAGACGAACATCCAATAGAGTGACAGAACGCCTCACCGACGACCCCAAATATCCGATGTGACACCCCAAAAGGCAGCTCCCACAAGTAGCCCGATGTTCTGAGCGAGCTTGAGGAATGGGCCTTCCACATTGAATTCATACACGACGGGACTGAGGATCAGACCCGTAACAATCTAGAGTAACGATCGACGGCCATCAATGATTAACGTTGACTGCGGGAAGCTGTGCGCACTGGCCAAAGGTTATCACTGGTTGCCCAGATATATCAGCGACCGGGGTCGATAAGAGATTAGAACACTTACGATAGCCAACCAAAGCCAGCGACGACAAACAGGAACCACTAGGCAGAGTTTGTGTCAATCAACCATCGCCTAGCGCACCATGGAGATGGTAGGGAGGTGCACAAAGAGGGACGAATGAAAACTTGAACTTGCTTGGTATTTTCCCATGCCGATTTCTTGCAATGCATCATTTAGGATTCGTGCCTTGGCTTGATAGACGGGGTCGAGGGAAGGTTCGTCGTAGACGTCCTGGGTTTCGGCTTCAAAGACATGCCTGGTGCAGTCCTTCTCGTTGTTGTTTTTGCCTTCCTCCGAGGACATGGTGACAAAAGGGAAAGACGAGGCTGGCGTGCGAGAAATGTTGTGTTGGTTGAGTGTGCTTCGAATTCCCTGGGAATGGCAGTATTTATAGCTGTAGGGTATGCATAACGGGGATGGTCCAAAGATGGCGTGCTGGATAACGTTCGGTTTCTACCACAAGGAACGGAGTCGTGATCTCGACCCACAGAGTCGCGGAGAGCTCGGAGGAGAACGTGTCTTGAATGAAAGTTCAAGATATTCTGTAACCATATTGCCAACTCAAAGACGAGTGCATGCAGATCTCCAGGGCTCGGATGATCAGAGCCATGACAGCAGCTTCAAGGGG
Source organism: Boletus reticuloceps (assembly GCA_018397855.1). Taxonomy (NCBI): domain Eukaryota; kingdom Fungi; phylum Basidiomycota; class Agaricomycetes; order Boletales; family Boletaceae; genus Boletus; species Boletus reticuloceps. Next base: position 49,894 of record JAGFBS010000082.1, read on the forward strand.
CCACTCTGGCAGGCTGCCCGAGCCCACCCAGCGCTGTTCACGTTCCAACAACTTGGCTACGACAACCTTCATACCGCAACGGACCAACACAAGCGGCTCCTTGTGCACGTTATCGTCTGAGATCTTATTCGTCCACGAGGTACATTCATGTAAGTTGCCGCTCAGGCGAAGCGCCGAGTGGCAGGTTGCACAATTCCTCGTGCGAGTGGTGAGAGCCATGTGGAGTGTTGTTGCGCTGGGATCGGACCTTCCATTTCTTCTACCATTTCAGAATCCAGATGATGTCGTGAGTTTGCCTTAGCATCTCTCCTCAAAGGATGCCGGTTCCAATCAACCGCGTCACTAACACGACAAACAATTTGGTCTGCATGGCATGGATCATCCCAGTTCAGGTTTTCCGGGCGACCTAGACACATAGCAGAATGCCGATGTCCTCGTGGCTCCGATCTCAGCGCTGCAAGGAACGTGTGTCTCGTCTTACAACAAGAAGCTCCGATCTAGGCAACCAGGGCATTTGGAAGGCAATACTCCAAAGCTACATACCGATATTGGACATATCCTTCTTACAGGACCCGACACTTTGCGGCGTTGCTGTCGCCGATGTACCTGCGAGGATAAATTTGGTATGGGAGGGAAATGCCACCCTAGAACCACGATCACTCGGATTCCCCAGTTGCGTTGAGCGGCAGTCCCGAGTCCAGGACCCCAAAACAGTATTATGATATTATCTACTCGTGAACTCTGGCGGCATTTGGGTGGTCCCATGGCTCAGGTAGCGCTGGAGTGCAAAATGGAGATTGGGTGGGTCAAACAATATAGTAAGGGCGACGGTGAGCGACGAGCGTCGAGGTGGAGAAAACTGTGCCAATACTTATTGTCTAGCCTCTGGAATGACATCCGATAAGCGAGTCGCAGTACTGGCAGATGTGAGCGTAAGTATCAGAAAACCATCAGCTGCTACTAGTATAACGCCGCTCGTCCAAAGGCGACAATCGCTCGTGTTTCGAATCATTAATCATCAATCATCAATCATGACGAGTTGTATCTACCAGTTAGACTCTTACGACGACCCCATCAATCATGTCTGCGAACAACTACGCAACGACCGGTTCTCTCAATTACTTCCTTCCTCCCGCCGACGGCTCTCAGCCTTATACCAACGTCAATGCCGACAGTGTCACAGGCGAACGTCCTCAAAACTGGGATAAAGATCCCCATGTTGTTGATATCGAGAACGTCCGCGGGTCGGAGGACCAGTACAAACTTGACAATGCTGGTTTTCAATTTGGGAGGCAGGCTTCGAAGCACACCCGCTTTCTGAACGACAAAGAGATCGAAGCAGAGTACTACCCTGAGTGTGTCGAGCTTATCAAGAAGCTCACAGGAGCGAGCAGCGTCGTTATCTTTGATCAAAGCGAGTTGTCTCTCTTTTCCTTTGGATGGCGCTGTTGACCACATGGATGTTTAGCGATCCGTTGTCGTCGACCTGGGGAAGCAGATGACAGTCCCCAGAAACGTCAGCCCGTCTCTCTTGTGCATGGAGACCAGACAACGGCTTCATCCATTGCTCGCGTTCACCGCCACCTTCCTTCAGAGGCGCCAGCGTTGCTCAAACGCCGTTTTCAGATTCTCAACCTATGGCGTCCTATCTCAAATGCTGCGCTCGAGTGGCCCCTCGCACTTTGCGACTACCGCAGCGTTGACGTAAACAAGGATCTTGTACCCGTTGCGCTCATATACCCAAATCATGAGGGAGAGACGTTTGGCGTCAAATTTAACGAGGCACACAAGTGGAAGTTCATGAGGGACATGGAAACGGATGAATTCGTTCTGTTCAAAAAGTAGGTTCCTTGCCCGCCTCTTGTTGGGAACAGCCTTTGAAAAGACATATCTAGCTTTGACTCCGTGCAAGATGGAATCGTGGCTGTCCTGACTCCACACACTGCATTCGAAGACCCGAATAGCCCCGAGGGTGCACCCCTTAGACAATCGATCGAGATCAGAGCGCTTGTTTTCTATGACTACTAGGATGGGAAATAGATAAGGTGATATTCCTGGACCCGAAAAGGACCCGGTCTGTCAAAAGAATTTCGTCTGTCAACTCGCTCCCGTCTCGCTTCGTACGACAGCGTTCAACTCGTCGCGCTCACGACGTAACGTTCTTGACGATGCTTTTTCCACGATTCCTGAGCATTAAGTTGGCGGAACAGTAACGCCGCACCGAGGCGCTCGAAGCGTCAACGTGGACTAGTTGCCGTCTGAACGGTAGCAGTTACCCTAGCTTATCGAGTAACCATGGGATTTCGTTCCTTTGGTATTGGGCCAGCCATTCGGTGCGATAACCTCGTTCCCGCTTCACCAGACATTTGAGTCTGGAGGCGTTGTCTTTTGCTCTGGTTGCCTAAATCGGAAGTTCCTGTGTAGTGACTGGTTTCAAGGCCCGATTACACTCGTTTTGAGCCGAAATCAGAGCTACGAGGGCAGCCCCTGCTTACCGGACTGTCCCCGGCCGAGTTCGGGCATTGTGCTAGACCCATCTCTGAAGTCCTGTGCTGCTCGTAAGACCTGAACTGAGATGACCAATACTAAGCAGACCAAATCATCGGCGACATGACGCATGGTGCGTGAGGACTGGGTTGGCGAGCGGTTGCATTGGAACATTTGGCCGGCAGTAGGTCTTCTGAGATGTGCCTGACACTGCTGCACCGGACTCGGACTCGGACTCGGAGGACATTTCGATGAAAAGGGATTCATCGTAGCTCCGATATCAGCGCAGCAAGGGAACGGAGCGCGTCTCTGCCAAAGCACGTCAACCTCGAGAGAATTGAGTTGCGCAACCTGACATTCAGCAGCAGTTTATATGGACTTTACGGTATGTACCTCGTGGACCAATCAATGAGGGTTCTTGGACAGTGCTCACTTCGGTTTCTCCACAGATGCATATCGTGTAGGAGGAACTGGCAAGCGTTGGGACTCAGTACTGGCGACTTGTTCAAACGGCTACGTAAAAGAGGCATGACACGTAGCAAGGACTCACCGGCACCTGCGGTCGAGGGAAATGCCACCTTGAACACCGAAATTACTCTGGCCCTCGCGTGAACTTTGCAAGCAAGATGTCGTCATCAAACACGACAGAACACTTCTTCTAGACGAGACTGCACTCCAGAGAACGCACTTTATGACCACGACGACCAATCAAGTTGCGTGGCCAACCTAGTAGAACATGTGCTAGCGATAAAAAAGAACACAAAGTGTGCGTTCACCGTGGCGCTCGGCCCTTCAAAGCGTCCATGCTTCGAAAGGCTCGTTGTCGTTCCCGCCGGCGGGGAGGCTCTGATAAGCGTTTTTCCTTTCTCGTGGGCAGCTGCCTTCTGTGAAGCGGAAGGTGGATGAGAATACTATCTCTATCTCTATCTCTATCGACACCGCCCGATGTGATGATCAAAAGCGTTCACTTCAACTCGAAACGTCTCCCGTGGAATCAGGATCGATCTGCGCCGGGGCCGTTGTGCGCATGCGGCGTGCACGGACACCACCGTCCAATAGTGTGTAGGAATCTCCGTGCGGAACGGTCCAGGCACGAATCTGTTTGGGCGGGTCTTCCGAAAGCTCTTCAGTAAGTACTCTTCAGTCCTCAACAGGAATTTCTCCTGTAGAATGAGGTGATCTGATGCTAGAAGGCGTCTACGAGCTCCACTGCCAGTGTAAATGCCCATGAGCGACTCATGACACCAGTGATTCAGCGCCCAACCGTGCGAGGCGGTCGGAGACCCAGACAAAGAGTTCCATCAGCAGTCACAGCTGGGTGAAAGAAGACTCGAGCAAATCATATACGAATCATACATGCAATCTATGATCCCGATACATGTCACTTTGGGTGATAGCTTCTTTGCTTAGTGATTCACGGAGCAGTGAATTCCCCTGAAAAGTTGGGGTCAACCCAGTGCCAGCCGAACGGTGACTATGAGGTCACCCAACGTCAGGGTCTGCGATCGTGATCACTGGCTGGCAATTTACGATCGCATGATCTGGGAGTATTTTCGTGATCGATGAACAGCTTATTGACTCGCCAACGAGCGAGTTGCTCGTTCCTCGGCATGGTTTACAAATAAACTTGTTCGTATGCCGCGCACTGTAGTGAGGCTTTTGATATAGACTGACCTCGGTGCTAAACCTACAATAGAGCCTTGATCTTCTCTACTAGGACGTTCTTGCCCTTGACCTCGCTATCCTTCAACCGAGCCACGAAAGAATCGTCGAACCAGCCCCTGACTTGTGTCTTTTGCGCGTCGCTGCCCTCTTGGCGTATCCGCTCCAAGAGCTCGGCGACGACGAAGGCACCATCGCCCAGGGCGATGGCGATCGTCGTGTCCCTCCCAGCCATCGAGAGAAACACCGACGCGAATTCCGACGGTGAGAACGCGGACGAACGTGCAACAGATCGTTCCGAGTGAGAGAAATGACCACCCTGCAGAAGAGTTTTGTACATGCGAGAAGTATGAGGGAGATCAATCGGATGTGGTCGGGCAGGATCCTCCGACGGGTAAGGGGATGCGAGAGCCCCGGTGAGGGCTTTCATCGCAGGTGACTTGTCTGCAGGATTAGGAATGTCAGGATCCCGCGTTCACGATGCAGGAAATGGAGAAAAAGCTTGACCTCCTTCGGCATACAGCATGATCTCCTGCACGAGCAAACTTCCGCCGGTATCTCTTGCTGTCTCTGCGCCATTCTCCACCACGAACTGGAGAAGACCTTCGCTGGCGGCTTTTCGTATTTCGGTCTCTCTGACCACAGAGTCTTTTTTACTTGTCTTCGCGCGTATGCCGTCTGTTTCCGCTATCATAACAATTTGCGCGGGAGTGAAGTGCCTTCGTGAGCGTGGTACTATGAGATGGAAAAGGGAACGTCTGCCTTGGGGACTCGTTGCGAGCGAGGAAGCATGGGATATGATGTCAGACACAAGAGTTTTCGCGGTGAGTTTGGTGTCGCTGGTGGGTCGCTTCAACGAAATGCGAATGGAAATGTAACAGAAAGCGTACTCGATAACATCGAGTGCTGTAAATAGCACTAGTTGGGCTTCGTCATCGGCACACATTCGTTCGACATGGGGCTTGATAACTTTTATGATATGTTTCCGGTCCTGAAATACTATGATTTCCAAGAAAAGGTATAATACTAGAAATCTAACCTTTGCCGTCCCGTACGCGATGAATTCCCGGACGGCCCTGCTGCCATCTTTGGTGTGCATCATCTCGGCTAGAACGTCTTGGCAACTTGCATTACTATTAGAATGCTGGAAGACAAATGTATGCTCGAAATGAACCTTTCGAAGATTTCTCTGCGTAGTTTGTCCTTGTCTGATTCTTCTTCGATGCTATCGACCGCAGTAAGGAGCTCCCACAACGCGCGATGTACGATGGCATGCGTAATAGTTCCCTTGTCAGGATTGTTAAATCTGAATAGTGTTAGAATCCAAGCGCTCGAGCGACGACTGTTGTACCTACATTGTCGTTAGGTTTTCCTTGAGAGCAGCGAGTAAGCGCTTGCGCCTGTCACCCTCGGCTCCGTCAAGCAGCCCACGGAAACCCTTTTTCGCGCTTTCTATATCTTGAGGCGTTCCTCGATTAGTGGAAAAGAGTATAGCCTCCCTCCCATAGAAATCTGTCAGCAAAATCGAGCGCTCGTAAGCGTTCGCATAGAGCTCAAATGCGTCAGCGAGGACACTTGAAGCCTCTCGATGTAGCAGGAGTTTGAGAACATGCGACTGGAACTCTAGCAGAATCGAAGCGCGGTGGGCTGGACAAAATCTGATAAGTTTCGTAACGAGAAACTTGGAGGCGGATTAAGAGTTTGAATACGACGGTAATACATCAATAGCAACACGTACTTTGGAATACTTGCTCTGAGCCAATTCCCTATAGTGACCCTTGAGCTCTCCGGCGACCTGGTCCCTTTCCTTCTGACCCCCATACTTGACAATAGTCTGTATGATCCTGCTGGCGTCGTGCTTGAGTACAATGTCCTTCACTTTTCCAGTCACGATGTCCAGCAGATCCTGAACGTGCTTGCGGCGTTCCGTTGGGGAGATATTTTTCTGACGAGCCAGAGACCAGACGCGTTTTGCGTTGGCGATCAGTTGAGAGTGCGGCCTTGCGGCTTTTCGTTGTTCTTGTAACACGCGCTGAGCTTTATGTGATTCCCTAGTGGCTAATTGATGCTGCGCATTAGATGATACTGCAAGTGCACTGAAGGGCGGACCGTTTGGATCTTTTGACAATGCATTGTCCACGTCCATCTCATCCTTGGCGGATCTCTCGTCCGCGCTCTCATCTGCGCCCTCCGACCCCTCATCAGAGTCTTGCTCTTTTAACTCATCTACCGGGTGTGTCACGGGCTGCCTCCGTTTCTTGACGCTTTCATTGCCATGCCTCGATGTCGTCTGTTTTGATATGTGAGCCTTCTTAGCCTTTGGGCCACCTTGAGACGGCGCAGGTCTTTTCTTTGCGCTCTTCTGAACGGCTGGCATCGTACTAATCTGTCGGCTGAGTAGACGTTGCTTGCAGGTTGGAGTATTTTCCCGCTCTGATTTCTGTAGCACGTGACCTCACAATCGATCGCGCGAGGGACATGACACTGACAGACTGGAATCAATCCACGGTATCTTTGTTTCACTGATATTTTGTCGTTGCTGTCGGCGACATTCCGAGTTTTCTGGATCACCGGACGTGCCGGAAAGCAAAGGTGTCGGACTTTGCCGGCAGAGTTTGCGGCACGTCATGCTTGTTCGACTGCGGTTCGTTCCTTGTCCTGTCAAGATCGTCACCTTCTTTGGTGGCTCGAAGGCTTCTCATGTTGAGCCCGAGCCAATCATAGCATGCTGCTCGGGCCCACGCATATAGCCATATGCAGACGAGCACGTCTTGCAAGTAAAAATACAAGCCTTGGAGTACCTTGTCGTGTCGCGGAGGTGGGTGAATCACGTAGTGGGACTGCCCTCTCTACTAGTACGATATGGCCGGATCGTGCCACCGTTCGTCGTCTTCTGGATCGGTGGGGTTCTGACACTTATACGGCTGCCCACATGTCACGGTGAGTGGCATCCGGAAAACCATGTGACTATTTCGAGGGTGTAGACGATCCCGCGTCAAGGACTGGAAAATGACGTGAGCGTACAAACTCTTAAAGCCTCTCTCCGTTAACGTTACTTTCTTCTCCCTTCCTTGTCGTCACACGCCGCTCATGGCACCCCCGACGCCGACCTTCGCGACCCTCAGAGCCCTTCAGCTCGTGATCTCCGATGCCTTGGATGACATTCAGCGCGTCTTTGCGCAGAATAGCTTGCCCGAGATCCCTTCCTCCCCTCCCTCGCACTGCTCCTCCCCCGTCCACCCATGTTTCCCAGATCCCTCTTCAGATACGTCGCCGTTCCCCGCCACTCCACCTGCTTCTTTCCCTCCTACCCCCCTTTCCGCCGCATTTCCTTCTACCTTGCGTTCCCCCCCATACACCGATGCGGGCGGCCCGTTTGTGGACTACCCTTCTCCGGACCTACCCCTGGTCTCCAATTCACAGACCGAGCAGCTCTCACTTCACCCAGATGCAGTTGCAGCTGCTTCTAGGATCGTCGCCGCGTGCGGTCAAATGTCGAATATCGTCAACAAGCCATTTTCGTCTCTTTGCGATGCAATAATGAGCGTGTGTACTTTCATATTTATGTCGTCCTTTTTGGCGCTGACATGTGTTCTCAATTTCGGTGCTTATATGCGCGACCTGCATTGTCCTAACCACCGTGCATTAGTACAGTCTTCCAGCATGTATGCGCCTTGTTGAACACCTTCACGTTGCGGAAATTCTTCGCGAAGCTAATGAGGACGGACAGAATGGTCTCGCCAGTCGACAAGAAGCCGCGGTTCCTCTCTCTGGTGCCAGGTCAGATTCAGATGTTGAACCCAATGGACCAATTTCGACTGCGTTGACACGCGACGCCATTGAAGTTCAAGTTCGGTCGCCAATGCCCGGAGTGGAGCTGACGCCTGGATCCCCGCCACACAAAGTAACCGGTATGCCTCCCCTTTACCGCGTCCAGAGCTGTGGTACTGAACTGGCCATGCCGCTACATGGGTTTGGTTGCTTTCGCGCCACCAATTTATTTCTTCTCAAGAAGGCTTACATATCGCCGACATCACGAATGTAATATGCTCTTACGCGGGTTTCAATTATGTCGATCCTAATGATCTAGGTAAGTTTACAACGAATCAGACTTCCATACGAATTCAGACACACTTCTCGGGGCAGTTCACGCCCTCAGATTGCTCTCGACACATCACATCTTCCGGGAGACGGCTCCAGACACCTTTGCACTCAACAGGGTAGCAAGCCTTCTCGACACCGGAAAGAGTGTCGGGGCCGTGTTCTCAAAGTCTGTGTTTTCCTCGGGTGCTTCTTTGATCGAGATCTGACCTGGCGTAGCCCGGAAACCAAGTACGATGATACTAGCGGAACACCCGCGTTCATCTCATTAATGTAAGTCGGCAATGTATGCGCCTCGACGTATCTAGCGATTGCTGACGATACCTTTCTGACCTCCAGCACTGACGAAATCTTCAAATCCGCTGCTTATCTCACTGAAGCGTTCACTGGTGTTCAGCTCCCAACACTGGCATCCGCTCCAAACTCATCTTGCCCTGCCGACCCAATTTTTTCCGGGGCAACTACGATCCCATCTACATCTAGTTTCGTTATGAACGATCCCGTCACGTGTGTTCCCGCCACACGTTCCTCAAGCATCCGCACACACATCGTGTACCCAGAGAATGAAAACGTTCAGCCCCCTTCGCATTCGCTTCCATCTACAGAGCCACTGGAAAGCGATGTGTCTTACCATCTGAAGGATGCCCTAATACCCTCCCAGCCGTTTGGGACTGAGCCCTCGACGCCTCCAACTCCCGGCCGGAGCCACGCCGAAGGTTTAACCCAAATGGAGAGGGAAGGTGTGCGTTTTGGGCCTGTAGTTAAGCCGGAGAAGCTTCCCGCGTTTAATCTGGCGTTCCGCACTCAGGCGCCGTTCTTTGAATGGCTAGAGAATGGTGGTGAAGATCCGCTTGGAGGAACAGGTCAAGGGGCCTGCATCCATACCCTGACGAAGACGAGAAACGTCCAGGCTGGTGACGTGCGGCTTGCGGTACCCAATGACGTTTTCAACTGTGCGCCACGAAAGTCGTTCAGGCTTGAGCGTTTTTCGAAGGCAATGATGGGAACGACTCTATGGGAAGCACCCAAGGCAATCTTGAATGGCAAGTTCTTGACGTGGAATCGGATCGATGGCTCATCTCCTTAGCAGGTTTCGACTGGTACTCCCTGCCAAAAGGCTCTACTATAGTCGATGTTGGCGGCGGGATCGGAAGCACCACAATGGTCCTCGCTCACGCACTCAATGGCCCTAAGGCTGATTCGGCCGAAAGACGGGACCGTGCTCACAACGAGGGACAGGAGTCCACATCAGTCGCAGTCCCTCCACACCAGCCCAAACAACTTCCAGTTGATACTTTGCTCATGGCCAGCGTTGAACCACGAAACAATACTGCAACCAAGAATGAGGTGAACATCCGCTTCGTTGTGCAAGATAGACCTGTAGTCACTGCCCTCGGCGTTGAGGCATGGCGTTCCAAGTTCCCTGAGATGATCGAGAGCGGGCAGGTCGTATTTCAAGGTGTGTAATTCGTGTTCTAAGTGCGGATCTACTGACGAGCTTCGGGCATTCGACACAGACCACGACTTCTTTGAACCACAGCTGCCCTTCGAACCCCCTCATATAGCTAGGCATCCTGCGGTCTACATTTTGCGTGTCGTCCTTCATGATTGGCCGGACGAATGTGCACGCCGCATCTTGATTAATCTCCGAGTTGCGTCCAATCCAGAGACACGGCTAGTCATCGCTGAGCATGTCCTCCCGCTGGCGTGTGCCGATGGAGACGTCCTTGACCATGTGAATGCCGATGCATGCGAGAGGACCAGCACTGAAGAATGGACACTCAAATCAGTACTCGCAAATGTTGAGGGTGCAGAGCGTACTCTTGTTCCCCCTCCCCTGTTGTCCAACCTAGGGAAAGCAAGCGCGACTGCTTATTGGATGGATCTCATCGTCAGTGGTACTTATCTTGTCGTCATTCGGTCCTTCTCACTTGCTCTAGATGCACGTCACGTTTAACGCGAAAGAGCGCACTCTCCGCGAGTTCTGTGCGTTGGCGCTTTCCGCGGGCTGGCGTGTTACGCGCATGACCCGACCTGAAGGCACTTTATTTGCGTATCTTGTCTGCGAGCCGATCGCGCTACCGGATGATGCTCAGGCAATCCACAATGCAGTCGTCCTGTCTTCCGAGCTTTCCACCGTGGTCACTGTCCCCTCTGATGAGCCCGTGCAATACTCTTGTCTGGAACCATCTCGTCATAAGCGGTTACCGCCACGGCCAGTGTCACTGTTACCCTCACCCATCCTCGAGCGTTCGTCTTCGCGGTGTGGCACACCGACTTTCGGATCCCGTATATTGTTGCCAAAAGACGAAGACCTTCCGAGTCTAAGGACCAAAGGGGCTGGGGCAGCTAGGAAATGGTTAAAGTCGAAAGGGTTAGGCGTGCGTAGCGCCATAATACAGAAGGCGGAGAAACAGAGAGAAGAACAAAATCCGGCAAGCGGCGCATCAGTGCGAGATAACAACGATGTGCAGGATGCGATCCGTGGCTCACCGTCTCACATGCGTGTATGGTGGAAGAAATCATCTCCGACCTCTGCTAGCAACAGCATCTCGGTTCACGAGTCGAGTGGCGAGGCATCAGAACATCGCACCACCGGTCGAGGCTGGCGAGGGACCTTCAAGTCGAGCGACAGTTCTTCCACGCCAAGTCCTCGCATATCACCAGTTCATCAGAAATGGCCGAGTACAGAGTCTGCCGCCCTGCTGGCGACAGAAGCCAGTCCCCCTGTACCCCGTCTTCGTCGACCGAGCGTCGCAAGTATCACCCGTAAACTATCGTTTGCTACGTTTAGTCGCAGACCAAGTTTCGCTGACATCACCGAACCTCTACCGACGCCGCCACACAGCGCGACACTGATGGACCTTGCTCCATCACCGACTTTGCAAGGTGACACCGGACGTAGTCTCAAGCGCTTGCCTAGCTTTCCGACGCTTGGACGTAGCGAGGTCATCACCAGCGCGGCAGTGGAACGACCACCCATCCCTCGACGCCCGAGTTTCAGTTTCACAAGTCAGGCGCCACTTCCACACACTGCCTTCACGTCTGCCGTCCCGCGTCGTCCTGACATTGCAGAACTGCCCAAGCCGAGCATCCTCAAGTCTCGTGCAAGATCGCACACGAGCAAACAGAGTCCCCCAGACCTAGGACGTGCAGCAGGGTCGACGTCGATCCCCCTCCGTCAGCGCAGGGTGACGCTGTCCAACTCCCCCGGTCCGTCGTCGAGAACCCAGGCACATAGTCTTGGTGGTGTGAGCGTTCCGTTTGGTCTTGCGGGCCCTGAAGTGAAGCGTATTCCGAGCGTACCCAAGTTACCTCGTCGTCTTAGCATCCCTATGTTGCGGCGCAAACAAAGTCAGCCGGCCATTCAAGATGGAGGGAATGGGGCTTAGATGAGGTTGTTCGAACGTCAACGTTTTTTTTTTAAATCGTGATGGTTTGTGGTCGAATCTGATCCCGCAGGGAATACGAAAGTGCTTGTCTGTTGGATGGCTGTATGTAACTCGTGGTATGTAATCGTATACGTGGCTTTATATGAATACTTCAAGCGAGAGGTGGTGGAGCTCTCCCAGGACGCATCAACATGTCGAGTACTCAAAACACCGCTTCTGCAGTGACGAATTTCTTTCGACAGACTGGACTCGTCACGTTATCTAATTCCCTCTACTCAGTAATCATAGAAAACCAATGCTCTGATCTCGATCGACTCTCTGAGTGGTGCTCCTTCGGGGCTGTTCGGGTCCTCAAACGCAGTGTGTGGACTAAGGATAGCCACACTTCCATCTTGCACGGAATCAAAGCTTGACGTGGGTCCGTCAGAGGCGTCTCTCACCAACACGCGGGTAAGGAACATACCATTTGATCAAAACGAATTCATCCGGCTCCATGCCCTTCATGTAGTTCCAACTATGTGCCTTGTCAAACTTGACGCCGTATGTCTCCCCCTCTCGATCTGGGTATATGAGTGCAACGGGTACAAGGTCCCTCTTTACATCAACACTGCGGAAGTCACACAGTGCGAGGGGCCACTCGAGCACAGTATTCGAGATAGGACGCCACAGGTTGATGATCTGAAAACGGCGTTTGAGCAACGCTGGCGCCTCGGATGCGGGAAGGTGGCGGTGAACGCGAGCAACAGATGAAGCTGTCGTCTGGTCTACGTGCACAAACGTGACAGGCTGACGCGTCTGAGGACCATCATCAACTTGCCCGGGTCGACGACGGCGGATCGCTAACACATCCACAATGTTGAATAACAGCCCTAGTCCAGGTGAAGGGAGAAACAACGCACTGTGATCAAAGATAACGGCGCTGCTCGCCCCTGTGCGCTTCTTGATCAGTTCGACACACTCAGGGTAGTACTCTGCTTCGATCGCGTCGTCGTTCAGAAAGCGGGTGTGCTTCGACGCCTGCCTTCCAAACTGAAAACCAGCATTGTCAAGTGTGTACTGGTTCTCTGACCCGCGGACGTTCTTGATATGGAGAACGTGGGGCGCTTCAGACCAGTTGCGACCGTGTTTGCCTGTGAGGCTGTCGGCATTGATGTGGGTATAGGCCCGAGAGCCGTCGGTGGGAGGAAGGAGGTAACTGAGGGAACCGGTCGTTGTGTAGTTGTTCGCAGACATGACGAGTTCGTCGTCAAGATGGAAAATGTTCTCCGTGTTCCGAGAATGCGTCCTCAGTTATATATATTTTACACTACACGGGGTCATGCGACATGTCATGATCAGTCATCGATGGGAAAGTTGGCTTACAAATTTCAGTGGCGAAAGAATATCTTTGTGGGAAGGGGCGCTGGGGAAGTCGTCGGCCTTCTTGCCGATAGACAAGCAGCTGCTATCCGAGTCAAAGATCAGGTATTTCGCGATGCGGCAAAAGTGGATTCGAACACACCATCATGAAGTCATCGAAGAGAAGAACAGAGCCTACGAAATACGTTCACTGTTAGTAGGATCTAAGAGTATGGTAGTTAGTTAGTTATTGTCTCTCTCAGATTTAAAGCCTGCAACTGGAACTTTGTCGCGGAAAACGGAGGCAAAAGCTTTAGAAAACAACAAGCACAAACAACGCTGTTACAGCGAACCGTAGTTCCCAATTAACAATATGCTTCCGAAGAAACTCACCTCGATAGTAGAATTTACAGCTCCTCGAGTTGCATCCTAACTTGCAGGAAGACTTGGCACCCAGAGGCTGCAAGTTGAGGCGTTCGACTCAACGAATTAAGGCCGGCAGCGAGACCCGTATTGTTACGCGAGAGTACGTCAGCACACACAAGACTCCGTTGCATCGTGTTCGATGCGCGCCATCTCTTCTCACCAGGAGTTGTGGAGCTAACGTCTTCTGACTTGCTTGCCAGCCTTTCCTCTGCCAACTGATTGACGTGAAGTTTTATTCAGTTGTCGATCGAATAACCAGGAGGTACACCGCTACACACAGCCCAGTCAGGTCACTCCATTCAAATCGATGAGTCATTGTTGTGCCTCCCTGTCGGGTTTTTCTTGGTTTCTTTAATCACCGTCAAGGACCTATCTATCGGTAACCGTGCCGTTTACACCCGAGGTGTATAAAAGCCGCACCCAAACTGCTTTCTTTCCCTCAACAGTTTCTTCTCGTCTTCGTTTGTTCACTCCAGTCTTTTCGACACCCGTCACTCTTTGCAACTCGTTCATAATGCGCGTCCTCTCTTTTATCCCTGCATTCCTCTTGGCTGCCGCCAGCTTTGTTGCATCTGCGCCCACCAACCCCGTTGATACCTCCTGTGTCTCTGCGCCTGGGGGTGGTAGTGGTAATGATGCTGCTCTTCAGCCCGTGATCTCTATCATCAATAACGCGACCACCCAAATACAGCCTCTGAGCGGCAAACTGAGTATGTTTTTGCTCGTTGTTACCTCTGTTCAATGTCACTCATTCGATATATAGCCGCCCTAAAAGGCGACTCCTGCACCCCGGAGGCTGTCTCTGACGTTGTGGTCCAGATCACTGCAGTCGTGTCGTTCTGTGTTACTCAGATACAGGCTACTGCGAAGGTTGATTTGACTGGTCTTGATTTCGGCAGGCTTTGCGTAGCCATTTACGCCAACTTGACGGTAAATGATTGAGCCCGATCAGAGTATTATTCTCGCTGTTAATTTGCCACTTCTTTTAGGTGATGCTCACGGTTTTGAACACGTTAGTCATGATCGTTGGTTTTCTTGGTGCAAAGGCTGTTGGCACAGTCGATGTTGTGGTCTGCAACTTGTTGTATGTCTCGTTTCTGTTATTTTGGTGACGATTGGGACTGACATCCATGAAGGAATGCCGTCATCAAGTTCGTGGGATGCCTCGATGGCTTCGTTGTTGTTTCTGTCACTGGCATCCTTGGCCCTGCGATTGCCCTTGTGAACGCCTCTGTTCAGTTCCTCCTCCCTATTATAATTAACCTCAAGGCCTCTGTCGGTGTTAATTGAGCGGGCCGGTTTATACCTTAATAACCCTTTAGTGCATGGCGAGCTTGTAGTGCCGGGTGTCACCTCTTAATACAGTTCTATCAATAAATAGACTTGGAGTAGCATGGTGTGTGACTTTTTCCATCATTAAGTTGGAAAATTTGTATTATCGGCAATCACTTTCGCGATCTCGGTTGTTCGTCAAAGAGAGAGAACCAGAATGTTCTGATAAGGTAGATTGACTGCACAGAATAACTGGAAGCAAGGGGTCGAGAAATCTGGATCCGAGATAGTTGTATGACACTTATTCTAGGATGAGAATTCAAAGCACTGTGAGAAAGCCTGTCAGTCGCGGCGCGAAAATGTACCACATCGACACAGTGAGCCATGCGCTGCTGAAGAGCGGCCCGGGAAGGAAGTGACACAAATGGACCGGCCGACTGGCATTGGGGGAAAGAAATGTCCACAAGGCAGCAATCATTGACGGCTTCAGTAGACAAGTCAGGTATCGGCGGCGTTTGGCCGCTAATTTCTACCTCGGGCCCGGGAGTTCGTGAACGTCGTTCGCAGGAATTTCAAACACGCTGCAAATAAGTATCCTCTTTCATCAGACTTAGTCCAATCAGGACTTCTAGATCAGTCATCGTTCAGGTTGCAACGTCGCTTTGTGACCTATCTCCAGGGTTCAGTAGCTGGTTGGAGATGCACCCGCATGCTCACTGTCAACTACTCCGGGACGAGTGCAAATTTCAATGCACGCGTCAGATTGAACCGCAATTCTCGCGACAATCATCAAAGATGTCGATGATACCCACTGGCAGGAAGTTTCATTTCCCACAGACTCGGATCAGCTGCCAGTGCGTTTCCGCGTCAATTCGCCTTGAAGGTAAACTCACCTCCACAGAGATGCTTTCCGTGAGACGAAACCAGCGAATCAGGTCAAGTAGCATGTCTTTCTCTTTCATTATTCGTTGATCGTCCTTCCCATCCCTGGGAGCCCAGAGATATTCCGCTACACCTGACTGTCTTGCTTTCCCCGATCAGTGTGGCTAGTACCCACCATCTCCCACCTTGTTCTCGAATTTCCCCGTGTGGGTGTGGCTATACCGCCAGGCTTCATCCAGTACAGTGTGTTGGTGCCCGGAGGGCAATTCACAGACCGAGATTTAAAGGTTGAGGAGCTGTGGCTTGCGGAGTTCCAGTTCATTTTATCCTCTCTCCCACTTGCTATCCCTTGATCAGTCTCAACAATGTCAGGCGAAGCCCAGCTCGAAGCACTCCTCGAGATAATCAATACATCGGCCCGCCAAGCCATCGCCGAGTACAAGAAGGACGAAAACGAAGTCCCTACGATCCACTCCAAAACATACCACCCCATCGATTTCGCAAACGATACCGTGGCGCTCAAGAAAGCTGTGAGACTACTCGAGGGTGCCTGCCAACAGCTGTGTGCGTCCTTAGCACCTCCCCAACATACTGTCCAGAATGTAAGATGTCTATCAGAGCGGTCCAGACGAAAATAATGACTGAGCGACTCTCATATCATAAAAGTATGCCATGTCCTTTGAATGGGCATGCATTGGCGTCGTTATCCGTGCAAAGGTTGCGGATGTACTGGAGAAGTATCCCAAGGGTCTCCATGTTGATGAGCTTGCCAAGCTGGTCAATTTGGAGAAGGGGAAGCTTGCTCGCGTGCTTCGACTCCTTGCGACGAAGGGGTGTTTCACTGAAGGTAATCCCGCAATACTGCTGTGCTCATGTTTTACATCTGGTGACTTATCTCCAACTTCAGTCGCGTCCAATACTTTTGCCAACAACCGTATCTCACTGATCACACTTTCGACCTCCAACCCAGGCGCTCTCTCTCGCATCGAGGTGGAGGATGTCTCTGAGGGTGCAGTTGTGTTATACGAAACAATGAGAGAACCGGAGTATGCAACAAGTTATGATCCTGACAAAGCACCGCTTATCTACGCTCTCAAAAAGAAGGGATTCAAAGGTTCTTTCTTTGATTGGATGAAGGTGGACGTAAGTCGTTTCCTTTTGTATGATTTTCTGTATTTTCTGCCATTTTGAGTGGGATGTCTGTTTGCTGATTAACTCGTATCGTCAGGCTGAGAGACGCGAAGTAACAAGTTTAAACATCATGTTGCGGATCGGTGTCTCATATGATTGAGTAGAACTATCACCGTGCTATGGTCGGGCTTTCCGATATCATGGGATCTCTCTCCATTTTGCACCGTAAGTGAATATTTCCTTTGGTTTCCTCTTGCCCGTCGACATCATCGTTTCATAGACTATCCATGGAATGAAGTGAAGACTGTTTGCGATGTCGGTGCCAGTATTGGCACGGTTTCTCTTCCCCTTGCGAAAATTTATCCACACCTGAAACTCATTAATCAAGACTTGCCCGAAGTTCTAGTCCTGGCCAAAGATGTAAGGCTGTATTCGTACTTCTGCCTGTGTATACAAGCCCCGGGAAGCTAACTTTGTTGCATGACGTAGGTCTGGGCCAAGGATGCGCCGGAGGCACTGAAAAACAGCCAGGTTGCATTTGTTCCTTTGAACTTCTTTGAAGAAAGTCCTGTTCAGGGCCAAGACGTGTACTATGTATGTTTTTTTTTTTTTGCTTTAGCCTTCCTTTGGCTCTAACCCATTTTGGTTTTCGTGATCATCTAGCTCCGTAATATCATCCATGACTGGCCCGACTCTGAGGCTACAGTTATCATGAGGAACGTAAGGAATGCTATGGCTCCCCATAGTCGGCTACTAATCCGTACGTCCCCGCTTTCTTTATACACTTGATGATTATTTGACATCATGTGCCATATGTCCTGCGCTGTTGATAGACGACTACGTGCTGAGGTCTGCCAGCCGCGATCGGAACACAAAATCATATGGCGCAGATGTTGCACCCGAACCACTGTTGCCCAACTTTGGGAACGGGAACAACCGGATGTATCAGCAAGATCTGAACATGTGGATTGTACATAATGCAAAGGAGAGGACGTTGGATGAGTCGATTGCTTTAGGGTACGTTGTTTGCCTCGCACATGCATGCCGTTCCTGTTTAATCTCACATTGCTGATGTCGTGTTTTTTTTCTGTTCAGAGCTGCGGCGGGTCTGCGGCTGGAGAAGGTGTATGACCTTGCCGAGTCTGCAGTACTCGAGTTCAGGGTAGCCGCCTGATGAAGAGGCTATTTATGCGTTCGTACATTTGAATGCTCGTTCCCTGCGAGAAGCGCCTGCTTACCGTCGAACGGCAGGATGTCGATCTTGCTATCTTGTTTCGCATGCAGTTGCACCTGCCAGTGGATGCATAGAATACGCATGTTGTTGTTCTATGTCTGTAGTCTCCTTCAACGGGCACAGACACACTCAGTAAAATGAAGTTCGACGTCATTCAACACCGTCCACTTGTTGTCTGCACTATCATGAGTCAATAGGTCGAATCTCGGAACCGCAGCATTTCGGCCCACTCTGACAGCATCCTTGCATAGTCGACATTCAGCTGCCGCTGCAAAGAACTAAGAGTGTTATAAACCAGCGAGATAAGTGATCCCCAGGGATACTTTCCAATGGGTGCAGCTTCCCAATCCACCTACTCGTCTGTCATTTTCCCCGCAAGCTGAGTAGGTACATGTCTGAGTTCTCTGGCAGTGATGGAACTGTTTCCCTCCATATCGACCACTCGGAACCCCTGAATGAACACTCCTACGCCGACCCTCGCTCCGATGGGTTCAGGCCTAGCCTGAGGAGGAGATCGTCCAGGGTTTCTCTTGGAACAGTGCCAGTGCCTTTGTTATCTAGGATATTACTGCTCGCCAAGACGAAACTCGATGGGCAGCCAATTCTTTGGTAAGACACCGTGACATTGTCAATCACTTGACATCCACCTGAGTGATGAAGTGCAGTTGGTTGTTAGTACACGGCCCTGTGCTCAAACGTCTTGTGTACAAAGAACAGTAAGCCGCACAAAAATGAGTCAAAGGTGAGAGGAACTATCAGATGCCAGGAGGACACTCCTCAACACCGGTCTAGTCCAGTGGTAGTATTCCTCGCTGACCCACTGGCATCGCGGTTGTTCAAGAAGGAATGCCAAGTCAATGAGAGTGGGAATGAAATAGACACGCAAACCACGCTATGTACTTTCGACGGCTGGCGGGACAGATCGCGAGGATGGCATTAGATGAGTGCACGCGAGAACAATTATGCATGGAACGGGTCGTCAATGTCCATGCAGCCCGTGATCAAAAAAGTCAAACATCGCACTCAGTAACTTTATGAGCCGGTAATTTATAATTCCAGGGTTGAATATTTGAATCGTATGTATAGCGCAACATACCAGAATCACGACCACATACGATGCAATGCAATGGGTGCAACCCTTCCGAAGGGTAAAAAATGGTAGGGTATACTGACAAGAAATCTCGGCGCAGAACAAAAAAAAGCTATCCAAAGCGATGCGCGCAAGAGTGTTGAAAACAACAAGGGTAAAG
This sequence comes from Boletus reticuloceps, assembly GCA_018397855.1. Classification (NCBI taxonomy): domain Eukaryota; kingdom Fungi; phylum Basidiomycota; class Agaricomycetes; order Boletales; family Boletaceae; genus Boletus; species Boletus reticuloceps. Next base: position 69,069 of record JAGFBS010000082.1, read on the forward strand.
GCAAACGACAAGGCCTGCCTGTGTTGGCCTACGGACATGCCGATTTACAGGCGATGCGGCCCTTGCTCAGCTTAGCAATAGGGAAGGGCAGGGGTTGCGGTAGCAGGGATTTGTGAACCGGGGATGGTACCACTGGCAGGCAGGGCAGGCACCATGACAGTGGGAGCCATGCAAACGACCTATTCATGGCGGACGTCACGTTACATCCCAAGATGAGAATACGCTAAGAAACTGACCTCTCCAATATACAGGTTGGTGCAATCCGCGTTCAGTTGAGGGTTGTTGTCGTAGAAGATGGTCTCATTGATGTTGTAAGCATAGGAAATATCGTCACAGGTGTCGTCGGGCTGCACGACATAAGTGGTGCTGCAGTCCTCGCCTGCCCAGCCGAGACAGATGGTAGACCCAGGGTTGAGGTTGTCGCACTCGAGGTCGATGATGTTGTCATTGACGACCGCAAGTTGGTAACTGGGGGGATGAGCGTGCGTGCGGGTGCGAACAACACGACGAGACTCACGTCGAGACATTGTTTTGAGCAGAGATCTTGTCGCAAATATCACCGGGCTGGACGATGTAGGTGCGAGTGCAGTTTGAACCCTGAGCAGAGACCACTGGAGAAGACAACGTAAGTCAAGGGTCGCGTATGGATCGACGAAATAACGTGCATTGGACGAGGAAAGGCACGGCGAGGAAGACGGCGAGTGCGCTGGCGAACATGGTGGGAGATGCAAACGAGTGAATCTCGGGGTCAAAGAGAGACGGGACAATATGTGCTAGGAAAAAAAGAGGGATGAAGGGGACTTGTTTCGGATTTGCCAGCGAGTTTTATATGGACAACCTATGACGCTATGGTTACCAACAATTCATAAATAAAATAAATATTATATCATCAACGGACTGTCCCTGGTCTCATGTCCCCTCCAATGCCAAAGACCTGGCTCAAGGACGCCGTCAACGCATCGTACGCCGCTTGGTGCGGTGCAGGCTGGATCGAGTCAATCGTGTGCAGATTGATCAACCCACTCACAGGCGAAAACCCGTACGTCGAATCGCTGCAGTCCATTAGACACGTTCCGTTACAGAATCACACAGACCCACATTTGCCATTCCCCGGTCCCACCGCTCACACGTGTCGTCCCATGCACGGTCAGTCCAACAAACAAGCTCTTTTCTCGTCTCCGCGACGACGTTACATCCGTTGGCGGTGCCGTGATTGACGGCGTGTGAACAGCCAGCTTCCGCATCTCGACCCGCAGATCAGAGTAGAGCGTCTTCATTGTATGGCGGATAAAGACGGACGACGCCATGTACAACGCCAGCCCTGTTGCACTTTCAGGGGCGAAGAGACCGTGCGAAAAGCCACTCACCTTCGAGTGACAGTGTTCTTGGGAAAGGGGGCGGCAAGGCAACAGGTGGAGTGTACGTCAATCGAACGACTGGACTATATATACTCTCGACGCTGCCACTTTCAGAGACGGCAACGTCGACGATGTCCGGTCTTGTCGGATCTATATGGGAGACGAGGCCGAGTTGAAAAAAGTCTGGAAGTGTCCGTTCAAGGATGTAGATAGCACGTCCTTCAAGTTCAGCGCGTGAGCAGCGGGATCAGGCTACGCGTCGTAGGTGCGGTCCGGACCCTACCAGTTCGAATCTCCCACTCTAAATCAGGTATCTGCTCAGGCGGGCTGGGTTCGTCGTGGTTGGGGGTGAACCTGGAGAGCGGCGGTCCGTTGGACATTGAAACGTGGGGCGGGGCGTGATGGCGGGCAAAGAGTGGTTGTTCGGTTGTATAGCGTCTAGCACATTGGTGCAGACAAGTGACTACATGCGCTTTCGACAACAAAAATAGGTTTCTCCGTAATGTAAAGGGTTTGAGAGGCTGTGGCATGACTTGCGAGTACAAGGCGGAGTTGACTTTGAAAGAGATTGTTTGGCAAAGGCTTTAGAAATAAACAAAGGCCACACTCACAACCTAATAGACTTGCTCGAGGTAGCCCTGCACGATGAGATGCTCGATATCCGCCCGTCTGACCATAAACCTCTGCCCCTTTTGAAAGTCAATGCTCCCCAGCTCAGTCTGAATCACCCCACAGTCCCTCGCCACCCGCACCAACACGTGCAGATCCTTGGGTGGCTGCGTGATACTGGCTGTAATGTCGAGCTCGTTTGAGAAGCCGGCACGGTAGTCCATCACAGATGCGCTATACTCGCGCAAAAAGTCGACTTCGTGAGGGGACAGCTTGCTGCGAATGTCGGGATTGCTCAACAGATGCGGCAGCGCACCACCGACGGTCCAGTACATGTCGCGGAGACGATCGAGCCTGTGCTTGTGGTATGCGAGGAGACAGCGCTTGTTGCGCAAAATCGCAGTCTGGTAGATGAGCATGGCTGGCGTGACCTCGGGCGAATCTGCGAGCTTGTCGAGCTCGCGCTGTTCTCTAAGGATGGATCGCACGAGCTCGCCGTTATATTTGAGAAGCAGATCGTTGGCTATCGAGCGACGGGATTCGAGAACGAGCTGGGTGGCGAGATCGCCGTACTGACGCGTCTCTGCCATGGAGGATTGTGGGGGACAACGTCTGACCTTGACCACCACCACCACCACGATGGCCTCGCAAGACTCCCAGGACATCGAGACGGCCACCACCGCGATTCAGCCAGACAACAAGACTCGACGCTATGATCGCCAGCTCCGGTACGTTCTAGCGTGTCCCCAGTGGCCCCTCTCTGACCGTCGCTCGCCAGTCTCTGGGCAGCGAGCGGACAGGCTGCCCTTGAAGCCGCTCGTGTGCTCGTCATCTCGGGCCATGCCACGTCCACATCCATCCTCAAAAACCTCGTCCTCCCCGGCATCGGCCACTTCACCATCCTCGACCACGACACCGTCTCTCATGCAGACGCGGGAAACAACTTTTTCTTGAACGGCTTCGACAGCATCGGCAAGAACAGAGCCTCCGAAGCCGTCCCTCTGCTCGCAGAGCTCAACGACAGCGTCGAGGGGTGCACAGACACCCGAACACTCTCTGCCGTGCTCGACACTGACCCCGCATGGCTCGCCTCCTTCACCATCGTCATCGCACACAACCTCGAAAACGCGCCTCTCGAAAGGCTCTCCTCCTTGCTCTGGAGCGATCCCGCCCGTCCACCTCTTGTCGTCGTTCGTTCCGCCGGCTTCCTCGCCGAGTTTTTCATCCAGTTCCACGAACACACCAGTAAGCATACGTTTACCCATCATTTATTTTGCGCACTGAATACGCTCAGTCATCGAAAGTCATTCCGAAAATCCCCCGTCCCTTCGCATCGACAAACCGTTCCCAGCCCTCCGCGATCACGCGTTAGCGCTCGACTTTGACGCGATGGACCCCACCGAACATGGTCATATCCCATACGTCGTCATCCTCGTCCGTGTCCTCGAAGAGTGGAAGAAATCTGTACGTCTCCATCTCTTTACTCGAACTCCTCTGACGCGGTCCACGTCAGCACGACGGAAAACCACCCCAAACGACCGCCGAACGACAAGAATTCAAAAAACGCATCCTCGCGATGAAAGTCAAGTCTGACGAAGAAAATTTCGACGAAGCCGAAGCCCAAGCGTACCGTTGTTGGACAGAGACCAAGGTAAGTCTCCCATGCACCTCGTCCCTTGCCCACCATCACCACGCCACACCAGGTTCCCTCCGAGATCGCCACACTGTTCGAGGATCCTGCGATATCGCCGGAAGCTCTCCGCCAGAAACCCGCTGCATTCTTCCATCTCCTCGCCGCGCTCAAAGAATTCACTGATCAATCCGAGACGCATACCCTCCCGCTGACGTCCACCCTTCCCGATATGAAATCCGACACCACCAATTACATCGATCTTCAACGACTCTACAAGACGCGCGCAGAAGAAGAGAAGCACGCGTTCAAGAGCCACCTCCGCGCCCCCGTGGACGACACCCTCGTCGACCTGTTTGTCAAGAACGCACACGCATTGCAAGTGCTCCGGGGTAGACAGTGGGGCGTGTTTGATCAGGACAGGGCTGCACTGGGTACGTTGTGTCACGCCCCATCCTTGGCTAATTCGCGAGCTGCCCCGTGTTGACGTATTGTGGATCCGCAGCGGACGCACTTGCCTCTTTTCCCAAGGAAACGGCTACGCATCTGGCCTTGTCCGCGTTGTTTGCGCTGCAAGGTAATCATCCTGGGTCATCTCCGACCGTGGAACAGCTTCGTGGACAGGTACAGAGCGTCGTCGGCGACGGCATCGACTTACCCGAGGCACTCGACGACGCTATCGGAGAACTGTACGTCCCCCTCACCGCGATTTCATACTCACCATGGCATCTCACGACGCTCTCGCTCATTGCCAGCGCTCGCGCACCGTCTGCGGAGCTGCCTAACACGGCAGCCTTTCTGGGCGGCATGGTCGCACAGGAAACTATCAAGGTGATCACGCAACAATACATCCCCGTCAAGGGTTACTGCGTCATCGATCTCGTTGACACTTGGACGGGCATGATCGGTGCATGAGAAGAAAATAAAAAAGTTGTACAGTAGATCACAAAAGTAACAATTCATTCGCCTCTTTGAGGTCTTTTGTATACATACATACGTGCGCGTGATTATGGATGCACGCGTCCACTTGGTACGGTTGTACTTGAAGAAACAACAAAGAACTCTCGTTTAGAGCTTTGCTGTCGCTTTCTGCTGGGACGTGATAATGTCTGCTGCGCGGTGCGCGAGTCTGCCGTGCAAGATTTGTCAAGAGGCTGAATGAGTCAAAGGACGTCAAGGAATCACCCGTAGAGCGTCGCCTGAGGGTGGCTTCCGAGGTGCTACCAGAGAACATGAGCCCAGGATTCGCCGATTCAAGGCCCTCGAGGACGTAAGTACTTACGATGGGCAAGATACTCGCATCCGCCTGTGAGACGTCACGCGTCAGCCATTGTGGAGACATGCATGTGCACGGCCAGAAACACGCACCACTCTCACATTCGCAGTTCCATAAACCTGGAAAATAACGAATCAAAATCGGACCACGTACATGCGTTTCCTTGCGTTTCGACGGCGCCAACGTACCTTGAGCCCACTGTCCACGACGCCGTTGGCAGACCTCGGGAGCATCGCCGCTGTACCTATCACCCATCAACCCATCAACCCATCAACCCATCATCCGTCCACGTCCACATCCACATCACCATCATACATCAGCTTCGATCAGCGCTGAACCTCGCGCAGGGAGGGTATACTTACCAATCTGGTGAAAAGCGCTCTTGACCATCGACCGGATATACTCCCTCAACCGGTCGTCCGACCACGTCGGCAAAGGCGCGACAATCTTGGCCGTGAGATCCCCCAACGCGCCCGCCTGCATGACCTTGAACGTGTACTTGATCGCTTCGAGGAGCATCGTCATGTCTGGACTCGGAATCGATCAGCGTGTCGCCCATAGATTTGAATGAGTGGCTCGGAGAGAGAGAGACGATACGGACCAATGTCCCCAGGTGAATCGAGCGTCGCCAGATCGATCTCTGGCGGATCAAAGATCGAAGTCGAGGTGGCGTGAACCTACACAAGGTGTGTCAATGATATTGATCATCGGAAACGAGTTCGAGCAGGATTCACCGTTCCGCGACTCCAGGCATGCTGGAGAAAGACAGACAGCGTATAATGCTTGGCGTTCTCTTTCGTGCAACCCACGTGCGTGTATGCTACACCGGTATTCAGTACACTTTTTCGAAACGCACTGCGCCGGAGAACAGTGAACACGCGCGTACATGGGAAGAGAATGATCTCCAACTGCGCAACGCCATCGTTTTCCAGCCAGGCTCTTTGCAGGTCATACCACTGCTTGTACGGCGAGTTCTTGATTTCCGGGGTTTGGAGGGCTCTGTCCAGCGATGCGAGCATACGCTTCATCGTGTCCGCGGGAATGAATGTCGAGGCAGGGAGGAAAACGAGGCTAGAGAGCGTGCTGCTGAGCATGCCTCGCCGCGTTTCTCTGTATTCGCGAAGACGCTCCTGGGCAAAAAGTTCTGAGGACAAGTCGTCTGCAGTGATGTGGTGCCCGTGAAGCTCTGCACCCATCGTCACAGTGAAATGATCCTGTCCAGGGCGGTTAATCGTCGACGGCAAAGAGTGACATTCATCTACCTGGAGGTTCTCTCCTACACCGGGCAGATCAACCTTGAGGGGTATCCCAAGCTTTCGAAGAATGTTTGGGTTCCCGATGCCTGCGCCCCCGTCAGAGTCAACTATGCCGCAGAACAACTCCAACTCACCAGACAGTTCCAGAATCTGAGGCGTCTGAAGAGCACCTGTCGACAAGAATGATTACACGACTTTCCAGACGTAATTTGCCGACTGACCCGCAGAAAGAATCACTTCGCGGCGCGCGGACGCAAAAAAAAGTTGACCGGAGCTGTAGAACTCGACACCCATGGCGCGCGAAACCCCATTCTTGCTATCCGACAATACCACTCTCGATACATAGGCTCCTGTGAGACAGACAATGTTGGGGCGACTGGAGACACGGTCGTAGTATGCCTGGCGCAAGTGGAATCAGCTTGCTTGTTTTCTCAACGGCCGAACGCGACTCACATTGGTGCTATAACTTCGAGTATTCGTCTGTGGATCGACCGAAGCGGTGTACGTCCAAGCACCAATCAAATCACCCGACGCCTGGTCGTAGTGAGTACACGTGAGGGTACATCAAGTGGCGATTGAACACACTTCCGAGTAGTTCGTCACCACCCCCAACTTGTTCATCGTGTTAAAGAACGGCAGCACGAGATCGTAGTAGTAGCTATACGCTGTCGTCTTGACATACCCGTGCCTGTAAACGAGTTCCTAAATGCTCCTCCCGCGGCGATCGTTGTACATACCTGCCATGGTTATGAGCGACATTATCTGCATTGTGCAACTTTGCATAATCTGTAGGTGGAGTCCACGCCTCCGCGGCGTTGACAGCATCCCGGATCGTGTTCCAGTCCCAACCTGGGAGTAAGTCACATTATGACGCGGCCCCCTTCCCACGTCTCGGCCACCTCTCACCTGTAATGCCCAGTTTCTCCCAATCTATATAAAAGTATCTCCAGATGTGAGTTACCAGGCTCTTTGAAGACAAACCGTGGGCGAACCGTTGAACTCTATTCTTGAACCCCTGGTTCATTGTTCTCGTTGTAGGAAGTACCTCGATCATAGAAAGAAAAGACGGACCTCGTATAGGCCATGTAATTCAAAGCAGATGTTCCACCGAGTACTTTACCTCGAGAGAGCGGGATCCTGCGGTTCTTGGCCAATGCCTGGGGCTTGGTTGAAAACGACCAGTCATAATCGGGGTCTGGGCATCGTCAGAAAGAACGGAGGGTGTACAAGACAGCTTGGAGACGGACTGTTAAGCGACTTTCCAATCATTCCTTTGGTTCCTCAGCTTGACCAAGGCGCAGGCGCATCACAATACCTACCTGGCAAGAGAATCATTTCATCGTCCTTTCTCAGCCCGGCTTCGATGACACCCACCCGCATTCGCGGGTCTGCGGAGAGCCTGTGGCGCATACGCTCAGCATTTCCTGGGCAAAAAAAATGTAGCACCTACAACGAAGCCAATGCCAGGCCAGTGTTTCCACCCCCTGACGAACACCTATATCAGAAACGTTCACAAAGACGCCCGAATCCCTCACCAACGACGATATAGTCAAACGTTTGGTGTGTGAATTCTGCCGCGGCTTCCATGGCTGGTCAAAGTCTAAGGACAAAGAAAAATGGAGCCATCATGGAGTCAACTTACGTATTTATATCGTAGCACTTTGTGGGTCATGCGGACTCAGCGACTGTACTAGATGTGTTCCCTAGGTTCTGGTCGGGTGTGAAATGACGCGGTATCATTTTGTTCGAGCACAATACCATTGTGTGACACTGGCATGTGTGAATACCGACTCGGAGCAGAATTCGCGAGCGAGGACGGTAATTTCAGCGCAGGTCAGTGATTGCACCGCAAACTTGTTATAATCAGTAGTCGGCTGAGCCTTGGCTTGATATCTCTAGATTTTCGCTGTCATCAGTCAGAAACTGTCAACTCGCACGTACTAAGATGCCTAGTGGAGATACAAACCAGTAGGCCTTAATGGCAATGATCATTTAAGTATGGGAACGTACCCGCACTGGTTGCATACAAACAACCTTGCGAGATTTCGCTGGATGACTCAGAGTCTCAGGCTCATGAAGTCACTGGCAACTCAGACCGCGTTCCAGTGCCAGGACTGTCTGGAATATATCTTTGAACTTGTTGGTCCGAGTTTGTCACTTTGAGTCCATGATTCCACCGTGACGAGACATGGAGGTCTAACGAGTTAGTCCCCCTGTTCGTTTCATGTTCATTCTAGGTTTTATGTTGTTTCGCGTTGGTTTCGCGCCACCCGATCCCACCTGTCTCCCCTTCAAGTTGCTTACCACAGTAGTCATCAGCTCACGCCAGTCTCTGTTGCCTCCATTCAGGTTGTCACTATTGTACGTTCGAGAACTACTCCTCTGGGCAACAGAATAGCATCCCGAGTCATGGCCCTTATGAGTCGGTCAAGTATAACGTACTGTCCACCAATGGCCTTCGCACACCCGATTCGGCAAGCTTCTCATTTCCCGACCCGCCCAGGCATAGAGTCTACTGGCACGGATGGTATCAGCGAAGAAGGCGGTAACGGCTGGGATAGATTCTTCTTCAATGAATGAGTCAAGTACATCGATGGACTGAAGAGATGACGAGGTCAATTTGACGCCTGGCGGGATTGCGGTATAACCACGCGTATCAACAGCAAGTTTAAAAGACGTCAACGACGGACATGTCTGCAGAAGTTGAACCAGTCCGTTTGGCGTGATTCCACCTAGCGTGTTCCAGCCCCACTGCACATTTATGCAGAGTTTTTCCAAGTGAGGCCAGACCGATACGACTGTTAGCAGTTCGCTATCCGTCAGGTCCACGTTCCACTCGATATCAAGGTGCATGTGACGGAGATTGGTGAATGCCGTGAATGGCTGCAAGTATTGGAACCCAAGCACAGGCCTGTCCCCGTGGACATATGTGTGACCTCGAAAGTCGTTTTGGTTCAACATCAGCTGGTCGATGGTATGACAAAGACCAGATGCCTGAGCACCGGCCAAAAAGGAGAAGAGATCTTGCCCGGAAGGACGACGTTTGATGGAGGCAGAAAAACCCTTGACAGCACGGAATTGCATTCGGGAGAGTAACCACGATATCGGGTCCATGGATTCAGAGTGCAATATGAAATGTGCCAGATGGGAGAAGATAAGGGGTGAATCGAAAGGAGAAATCTGGTCTGGCAATGTGTCGCCTAGTTTAAACTCCAGCCAGGTTAAAGTAGAGATGCGAGACAGATGCACAAGAGTGATGAGATCCAAGGAGATCTCGGGGCAGACAACAGTCTGGAGATGTCGCCACTTGCAGATAAATGTGAGGTCAAAGTAGTCCATGTTGACACGACATGGATGAATGCGCAGTTCACAGAGACTTGGGGAGGTGTTGGGCAGTGAATTGAGAGAGTTCTCCAATAGACGCAGACTGTACACTTTGACGGCGAGAAAGGTGAGCGACGGGAAAGGTATGAGCAAAAGATTGACTGCTTTGCGTGTATAGTCGATCTCCAGATGGCGGAGGCTCGGAAAGAGTGACTGAGGCTCGGGAGCTCTCCAGAGGCGTTGCGCGGACTGCCGGTCGAGTCCAGAGAGGGTGTATATAGATCGGATGCGACGTGTGTAACTCCGGAGGATATCCCACTCATTCTGTCTAAGCGATCTGTGAAACGAATAGCACTTCGAAGAACATAGGATATTCACTACGAAATGAACGAACACATAACGGAACCATCTTACCATATTTCCTGTGGGTGGTCGATGACATGCTTCCGGCAGACACCGCACGAGTGGGTATAGGATGTGCAACACTTCCCAGAGTACATCCAACGCTGGGTCTTTGAATGCGCGACATGTCCTGGCCAGAGCTGCGAGATCGGCAGTTGAACTCCACGCACTAGGCGGAGAACAGTGACCAAAAATATTGAGCAGGATCTCTTGTATCTGGAGAGCGGGATGCATCGAGGTCAATGTTTGTTGCGTAGTCACTGTTTTGTCTGAATACGTTCAGTCATCGCTTCGCATCGACAAGCCGTTCCCAGCCCTCCGCGATCACGCGTTAGCGCTCGACTTTGACGCGATGGACCCCATAGTACGTTGTTATCCTCGTCCGTGTCCTCGAAGAGTCGAAGCCGATGCCCAAGCGTACCGTTGTTGGAGGTATGCCTCCCATGCACCTCGTCCCTTGCCCACCATCACCACACCACGCCAGGTTCCCTCCGAGATCGACACACTGTTCGAGGATCCTGCGATATCGCCGGAAGCTCTCCGCCAGAAATCCTCTGCATTCTTCCATCTCCTTGCCGCGCTCAAAGAATTCACTGATCAATCCGAGACGCATACCCTCCCGCTGACGTCCACCCTTCCCGACATGAAATCCGACACCACCAATTACATCGATCTTCAACGACTCTACAAGACGCGCGCAGAAGAGGAGAAGCACGCGTTCAAGAGCCACCTCCGCGCCCCCGTGGACGACACCCTTGTCGACCTGTTTGTCAAGAACGCACACGCATTGCAAGTGCTCCGGGGTAGACAGTGGGGCGTGTTCGATCAGGACAGGGCTGCACTGGGTACGTTGTGTCACGCCCCACCCTTGGCTCAAGCGCTCATTCGCGAGCTGCCCCGTGTTGACGTATTGTGGATCCGCAGTGGACGCGCTCGTCTCTTTTCCCAAGGAAACAGCTACGCATCTGGCCTTGTCCGCGTTGTTTGCGCTGCAAGGTAATCATCCTGGGTCGTCTCCGACCGTGGAACAGCTTCGTGGACAGGTACAGAGCGTCGTCGGCGACGGCATCGACTTGTGTTCTTAGATGTAACCATTCGGATCCGTGCCAATGTCCGCAGGTCTAGCCGCGCGACAAACGTGGCTGACACCATTTCCATCCAGTGCACACTCGACTCCTCCCCGCACTCGCGGGTTGCCCCGGGGCTCGACCGCTTCCAAGCTGGCGTCTGAAAAGCCTCGCTCGACGCACTCGACAACCCACGCACGACCACGACATCTCACCGCTATCAACGACGACTCGGACGCAGCACCCGCCTCTGCGCTGGTTGGGGTGCGTATCCACATCCCACGCTCTTATCACTTGATACCATACGACAGTACTACTTAGGGCAAATTATACATTCACGCCGGATGCCCAGCGTCGGGCCGACTCGCCGCTTTGTACGCCTATGACCTTGCCACCCATACTTGGCACAAGCTCGCAGATGCGCCCGCCCAACCTCGCAGTGGCACTGCCATCGCCGCCGTTCCCCTCTTTCCGGGCTCTGAGCTCGTCGTCACTCGCTTCGGAGGTCAGTTTTTCATCTTGCTCCTTCTTAGTCCCGTCATGCTTATACCACGACACCACAGGTTTCGCAGGTTTCCAACTCCCCCAAGTCACACAAGGCACACCTCCCCCGCTCGACGTGTAGTCCCCTTTTCCACACAACTACAAACGCAAACTTGGACCCCATCCCCGCCGCGACGCTGCATCATGAGCGAGAGGGACGCCTCATCGGTCGGACACGCTGGGGCCGGTGTCTTTTGCGACGACGCGCGGCTCCTCCTCGTTACGCCCATGCCTACGTCCACATCGACCCCTAGTTTGCAACGGCAAAAGTTGCGCATCGAGGGTACGTAGCAAATCCCATCGTCAAATCGAATGCTCCAACGCGTTCCGTACACTAGGCACTCACTTGCCCGAACACCGCGGTTGGTTCCCTCCCGCGTCGTACGTCCGCGATGGAAAAATGAGGGTCGTACTTACCCGAGGACTACACTCGTCCAACGAACGGAGCGGTCAGGTGTGGGTCGGAGACGTTGAGCTCTGAGCCAACACACGTACAAATTTGGTTATTGATAGTTTATGGTGGATAACGTATCGTGATATCCTTTGACATTCAGTGTATCACATATATGCATGCTCTCATCTCTCTATTCGTCCAAGAACCTCAAAACGAGACGAACCTCACCTTGGTCACCGAGCGCCGCGTCGATCGAACGCTGAACGTTGAATGTCGACGGGCCCCTAATAGCCTCAACCCTCATAAACCCAGCGAAGAGTCGAGAAGAAGGCGTGCGCCTAGGACACGACACCTATGACGAATCGTCCCCTACCCGAGTATGTATATACACTCCCCTTCACGCGTACACTCGAGTCTTTCTCACCTTGCACGACTAGGAAGATCAAACGATGTACACAGTACCTGTTTATTGACGGGCGTTGCGCTGCACGACCCACAACGCGTCGACCCCAGTGTAAAGTATGTATATATGTCAATCCTGACCGCCAAGTTTCATCACGTTGGCGATCCGAACACGCGTGAGTGGGCTGGCAGGTTCAGAGGTTCGAGCAGGCATCAGCGGACGACTGATCGTGCCGTCGTATAGCCTATGAGCCTAGTCGTCGATCATCGATCATATCTGGGGCGTGGATGTGGCGTAATGCATGCTAAGAACGAGATCGGACGGACTCTGAGCAAGCCAGCAAGTAGTGACGAGAATACTGTACAGTACATTTTTGAGAATACGAGGATACGATGACACCATAAAACAACATATATAATAGTCCACCCAAATGTTCAAAGACCTACATGGATGAACGGAACCCACTCGTTGAACGACACGTCGCCACTCTCTCTCACACGCCCAATAGCTTCGTGCAGCGCCCATGCAGCCTCTCGATAATCCGGCCTCGTGCCATTCCGGAACAGGTGCTCGTACACGTCCCTCGCCACAATGGGCGCAAGCGTATCGCTGATCGACCACATCGTACCAATGACGCCAGCATAGCCCGCGAATAACATCCCCGCTGCGATATGGATAGCCTCGTCGGAGAGACCCTCGTCACCTGTCGCCGTTTGACATGCAGAGAGAAAGGCAAGCCCACCACGGGACCGTGACAACCCGATGATGTCAGATATCTTCAAGCGGCGTTTATTGGCGAGACAGAGTCCGCTGTCGGTCGGATTCTTGGCATCCTGGACTCCGTGGCATGCAAAATGGACCCAGTCCGCATCCTTCATCAGGCCAAGTACTTCCTTCACAGTGCCGACAGAAGATTGGAGGAGGGTAGTGCATGCTGAAGGTGGATTTCCAACTACTGTGTTGATGTGTTCCAATTCAGGCGCTACACCTTGCAGGCGGTTTAGGCCGTCGGAGGGTGGCTGACCGACGAGGAGAAGGCGGAGATCGCTGGTGTGTGCTACGCGGATATTGGATGGCGCAAGAATGCTGAGCGTAGGGACATATGACGAGACAACAAAGTCGAATACTTTGTGTCCAGGTGCTGAATACTCGGCATCATATAGACCAGCAGCATGGATGGGAAGAAATACGAAAGGGCCTGTTGGACACCAAAAAATGCGTGATAGATCCCCAGGCGTCTGTTCAGAGACCCAGATGAACGGGTTTTGAATACAAGCGACATGACAACACGTACTGAAAAAGCCAATGCATCGATGACTGGTTCAACGACGCATTTCCACAAGGGGGATAAAAAGGATTCCCAGGTCCCCCGGTCCCATCTTTCAATTTGGCCGGTCCTTTCAACTGGGGCATGGCGAAGGAAACTTTTCAGGATGCCCTGGAGATCAGTAGATCGCTGGAAAGTGAAATTGGGGAGTGGGACATGAATTACATGATCCACGTCGGCAAGGACGATCAATGCATCGCATCGACGTTCTGCAGCATTGAGGACAACGACTGGTCCAGAGTGTGCTGAAGCACGGAGCTGAGAGAAAGCTTTCGGGAGGAGGAACCGGTTGAAACCAGGAAGGCGTCGAATGTCCTGAAGCAGTTTATCTCGTGCGATCGCCAGTGTACGGTGTGTATCAGCGACTTGCTGCAATGTTAGTGTCGCACGATGCATTGGATCATCAGTCGATTCCGAGAAGGTGGATAAAGATGTTTCGCGAGTGGCACCAGCATGATCTAATGCGGCAGACAGTTCCTGAAGTCGATGGGCATGATCTGGGTGAGCAGACGACAACTGCTCATAAGAGCCGCGAAGCTGAAGGAGCTCCCCCCAAACGATGGAACGTCCTTGCTCGAGCCACTCCACAGCAAGTTCTGGGAATCCCGAGTCCAAAGCTGCAGCTGCTGCCTCACGCACAACATCAGCACCTCGCTTTAGTTCTGCGTAACGGTGTGTAAGGGAAAGGCCAATCCATGCAAGTTGGGGAAGGAGGTTAATGGCAATAGAATGTGCACGGAGGAGAGAGGGATGGCGGATACATTGAGCACATAATATCCAACTGCGTGATGCACGAAATCGATCACTGGTGGGGCCTATGGGAATAGATGCAGCATGTGAATATAGGGAAATTGCGTCCTCGAGATCACTCGGCTCCCTGAGGGACTCGAAGCGAACTCTGAAGGAGTTCCCGAGGCTGTTCAGCACGCCGGGTTTGTGAGGGTGACCATGAGGAATGAGGTGAACAGCATCCCCGAGTGTCGAAATGCCATCCTCGAGATCCCTTAGCTCCCCGAGGCGCTCGAAACGAGCTCTGAAGGAGAGACCGAGGTTGTTCAGATAACCCGGCTTGCTAGGGTGACCATCAGGGGTGAGGACAACAGCATCCCTGTGTGTCGAAATGGCATCCTCGAGATCCCTCAGCTCCCCGAGGCGCTCGAAACGAGTTCTGAAGGAGTTCCCGAGGTTGTTCAGACCACCCGGCTTGTCAGGGTGACCATCAGGGGTGAGGTGAACAGCATCCCTGAGTGTCGAAATGCCATCCTCGAGATCCCTTAGCTCCCCGAGGCGCAAGAAACGAGCTGTGAAGGAGAGACCGAGGTTGTTCAGATAACCCGGCTTGCTAGGGTGACCATCAGGGGTGAGGACAACAGCATCCCTGTGTGTCGAAATGGCATCCTCGAGATCCCTCAGCTCCCCGAGGCGCTCGAAACGAGTTCTGAAGGAGTTCCCGAGGTTGTTCAGACGACCCAGCTTGTCAGGGTGACCATCAGGGGTGAGGTGAACGGCATCCCTGTATGTCGAAATGCCATCCTCGAGATCCCTCAGCTCCCCGAGGCGCTCGAAACGAGCTCTGAAGGAGAGACCGAGGTTGTTCAGACCACGCGGTTTGTCAGGGTGACCATCAGGGGTGAGGTGAACGGCATCCCTGTGTGTCGAAATGCCATCCTCGAGATCCCTCAGCTCCCCGAGGCGCTCGAAACGAGCTCTGAAGGAGTTCCCGAGGTTGTTCAGATAACACGGCTTGTCAGGGTGACCATCAGGGGTGAGGAGAACGACATCCCTGTATGTCGAAATGGCATCCTCGAGGTCCCTCAGCTCCCCGAGGCGCTCGAAACGAGTGATGAAGAAGACACCGAGGTTGTTCAGACAAATTGGCTTGTCAGGGTGACCATCAAGGGTGAGGTGAACGGCATCCCTCTGTGTCGAAATGGCATCCTCGAGATCCCTCAGCTCCCCGATGCGCTCGAAACGAGCACTTAAGGAGAGACCGAGGTTGTTCAGACGACCCCGCTTGTCAGGGTGACCATCAGGGGTGAGGTGAACGGCATCCCTGAGTATCGAAATGCCATCCTCGAGATCCCTCAGCTCCCCGAGGCGCTCGAAACGAGTGATGAAGGAGTTCCCGAGGTTGTTCAGACGACCCGGCTTGTCAGAGTGACCATCAGGGGTGAGGAGAACGGCATCCCTGTGCGTCGAAATGCCATCCTCGAGATCCCTCAGCTCCCCGAGGCGCTCGAAACGAATGATGAAGGAGTTCCCGAGGTTGTTCAGACCACGCGGCTTGTCAGGGCGACCATCAGGGGTGAGGTGAACGGCATCCCTGTGTGTCGAAATGCCATCCTCGAGATCCCTCAGCTCCCCGAGGCGCTCGAAACGAGCTCTGAAGGAGAGACCGAGGTTGTTCAGACCACCCGGCTTGTCAGGGTGACCATCAGGGGTGAGGTGAACGGCATCCCTCTGTGTCGAAATGGCATCCTCGAGATCCCTCAGCTCCCCGAGGCGCTTGAATCGCAACCACAATGCCGCGCCGAGATTCCCTAGTCCTACGCGGTACCCGTCATCCCAAACCGAAACAGATCTGACCAATTTTTGTAAAAGTGTGATTGCTCGTTGAAGGTCGGCTAGATCTCCGTGTCGTTGGAACCGCTTCAACAGCTGGACACTTGAGATCCATGGGTCCTCGTCTGTTAAGCGGCGCGAACTTGAATGCTGGTCACTTGCATGGTCAAGGCCAGATCTATGGCCAGCATATAATTGCAGCATGAGAGACACGGCTCGGTTCTCATCACTGTCAGTGGAGCTGAGCTCCATCGCCTCATGCAGCAATGCCTCGACTCGTGCGCCATCGCCGTCGTCTCTCTGCTTCCCGAATCGTGCCAAATGCACCGCAGCCAGCTGAACCAATGTAGATGGACGGTCACTGTGACCGACATGACGGGCGGCAAGTGCATCGCGACACAACCGAATTGGGATCTCGAAGGAACCAATCGTGTCCTTGACCTGACAGAGGATGAGTGTCGCCATAGCCAGGTTCGACTGAGCGGCCGCGCGACAAGCATGGTCGACCGGACAATTGTTGAGCGCCCGCTCAAACTCTGCAACCGAATGCTCCAGGTCTCGTTTTTCCCCATGCTTCCGGTAACGTGAGAGAGCGCTGTGACCATGATTCGTTGCGTCTTCCAGCTCGTTTAGGGTTTCTGTAGTTGACTATAGACATACAATGATCAATGAGGATCGTGTTGACAGAAGTAGCCTGCTTACACAAACAGGGCCGAGGACCCTCGACGCTGAATCGCTGCTCTCACCATTACGCTGTTTGACAGTCACAAGAATAGATGAACATGGCGATACAATGTCACCATGCTTTGGGAAGAGGGTAAATGCTACGATGACGTGAGTACTCGGATCGTTACGCAAAAACCTGTCCCACTTACGAACATGTTTTGTACTGCGATCCAATAGTTGATCCACAGTGATTGTCAACTTTCGCAAGTGTTCTCCAGTACCCAACATGGGCTGGAATTCGAAGGATGCATATACCTCAAGAGTAACGGTAGCTGATCGATCTGACGGTCTATGACTTCTGTGAGCACTAACCTGGGTTGGAGAAGGAGAAACTCACAATGGGATCGGCCCACGCCATTCAACGACATCGTCACTCACTGACGAACATTTGTTTTCGGTTCTCCACTCATGGCCACTGTGACGGACCACGATGTAGAAGCCGGCGGGGAGTCGTCGAAGGCCAAGAGCGGGTTCCTTCGCTTGGATATCTACCTTGTCATTAGCATGCTTTCGACTGTGTAGGGAAATGAGTCGCGCACTCGTAATGACCATTTCTTTGTCTTCGCCCATGTGCGTAACAGAGCCCGACGAAGACGACGACCCATCCTGTGGTTCGTCCCCCGGTGCATGGTTTCCCTCCTCCTCTTGCTCCTGTGTGGAACCCGGAAAGGAATGGTCGTCCTGTGGCTTGTCCTGGTGTTCAGACGTTTCCTCTTTCCCCTGTTCCTGCGCAGAACCCGATGACGAAGGACCGTCTTGTGGCTGGTCCTCGCATCCGGATTCCTCCTCCTTCCCTTGCTCCTGCCCTGCATGTTGGGGATAAGGGCTGGAAGCACTGGATGTCTGTATGCCGTCCTGCAGGATAGATCAGTTGGCGAACCAGGAGAGAGCTCTTGAGACCCACAATCAGGGTGCTACACGACGGCGTGCTTGATTCAGGTTGTAGTCGTTCCCCTCCGGTGCTCGATCTGCTGGTCATTGCTGGTTAGACTACGAAAACATGCAACGAGGGACATACCTGGAACGCATTGAAGACCATACTCGCTTCCACAGTAAACCGAACCTTGTCCAGGTCGACGTGCCTGGTTCATGTTGTGGTTGTTCTTCTCCGGTGCCCGGTCTACTCGCCATCGCTACTCGGAACAGGGAACTGTTAAAGGATGCAACGAGAGACGTACGTTGAGCGTCGTGAAGTCCATACTCGCTTCCATAGTAGCCCAAACTTTGTCCTCGTTGACATCGTCGATTCGTATTGTGGTTGTTCTTGTTCAGTACTCAATCCGCGATTCGTGTTGACCAGGAAGGTGGGTTGTTAAATGGAGCGAAGAATGTGCCGAGCGTTTATAAGCCCATGCCTGTGCCCATGCCACGTGTAATGGAGCAGTGCATGATGCAGCATTTGAGATTTTCGAGCTGGAAGTGGTGTGCAGCACTGGATGGAAAGGCAGTGAAAATTCAACGAACGCATCAAGTCTGAAGTAAGGGTATTACGACATACTTGGTACGTCCTACATCTACATACCTAGCCGAGCTGAAAGACTCGAAATGGTCCCCATTTAGAAAGGTTCTATAGAATATTCCATCGGCTCGAGTGTCTAATTACGAATGCAATAAATCGCACAGTTATCAAGTAGAAGACCCTTGATATGATAAGATTGTCGCATAGATCGATATCTAGTACAAATCGCTACTACCCGAGTAAAGATCGTCCACGTCGCACTACCATTTGTGTGAATGGTGCGAATGACTGTACGTCGGACAAAATCGCCTTGATCTTCATATATGTGTGGGTATACCTTTCAACTACGAAATCTAGCGGGATGAAGGACCCCTGGGCATGCTGTTCGAGCGCCCAATAGTAGGATGTTGCTGCTAATGTAGACGTCACAACGAAGTTACTCCTGATGTCGATGTGCTTATGAAGATCTTCCAAGTATAGGACATCGGACACCAAATTTATGATCTGGGTTGAGACGTATATGCTGCCTGAGTTTGGGTTCAAAGGGTGCTAAAAGAGGAGTCAGTGCTAAGAAGAAGAGCGACAATCTGGTTACCAGAGTATCCGCGCTCAAGAACGCGAAGTCCCTCAGCAACCTGGTCACCTCCATGCGTTTCCATTCAGTCTCGCTAGTAAGGCCGTTTTGGAGCGCTGTGGTTTCCCGGAGCTGGAACACATCTTGCACATTGTGTGCGGCGTAATCTTTGAACACTGATCGAATATAGGAGGCAGTGTCGGATAGCTTTTTGACGTCTCCTTCATTTGTTTGAAACCATTCCAGAGCAGTTGCTAACATTCCTATCAGTGAGTCGAGGGCCAACATGCCACTGTAAAAGCAGGAGTAGACTCACTTTCGTCCTCGATGGCCGTAAGTGCAGCAGACTTCAGGATTGATAGCAAGTCAGCTCTTGTTGGTATTGCGTTTGTACTCAACACGTATTGTTTCGTTTTATCGCGCGCACAGTCGAGTATGTTCTTGCGGAGGACCGTCGGAGAGCGTTGTGTTACAGCGGGAGTGGTACTGACTAGCGGCAACCTTGAAGGTCCAGGTTCGGAGCTGATCGGAGCTTGCAGCATTGCAGGTTCAAATGGCACCGGTGGTGGTGGCAATCGCATGCCCGAACCACTCTGTTTGCGGACATCACGAAACGAGTTTCCCAGGGCCTGATCATCCAGATGAGTACCAGCAGCATGGTGTAAAAGAAATCCGCTTACCCGTATGATGCCAGTGGAGAATTCGACACTGCGGACTAGCTCTCCAGGTCGCAGCTTAGTCAGCCCAGCACTTTCGGAAACGTTAGCTCGAAATTGAGCATATGGTGCAATAGTCGGTTGTGCGGTAATTTGATTGTTCGTATGGGGGCTTGGGTATGGTGCTGCCCTGAATCTGAGTGGACGCCTCTGGTGTAGAATACTCTCATCTGTCCCTGTGATACTGGCAGTGTGTGTAGTGGTATGTTCGAAGGCTTCGGCCACCGGTCGTTCAACTTCCGTTGGATGGTGGTAGATGTTGGTTAATGGGGGGGGATTCAGCTGGGGCCCGGGCTGTGATGGCTGGCCGATGAGATAGGTGTCGTAGTTGGAGATTATATGAGGTGAAGTCGATTGTCGATGATCCGCAGCCGAAGGGAATGGCTGGAATGGCACGGGCGTCAGATCCCAAGATGTCGGAGCGAACGTGCTATTGTACATGGCATTCACGGGACCAGGGAACGTGTGTCCCAGGTCAGGACCTTCGCCGTGACCGTAGTACTGAGGAGGCATCCCTTCTACCTGCATAACCTGTGACAGCCGTCTGGATGGTGGAACAATTGGCCGTTCTTCAGCATTATTCAGTTGACTCGAAACCGGGTGGCCTGCGGCGTTCAAGCCAGAGCTCTCCGGATATTTTTGAGCGTACTTTCGAGCGGGCTGGTCGCGCGTGAAGCTTTGAAGTCAAATCAAACCTTAAGGAACGAACATACTTTCTGTTTCTTTGTACCACCCTTTGTTTTTGGCGACATCAACGCGGCGTCGGTATACTAGAATCTGACAGTGGGCTGATTGTGGGAGGGAGGGAGTCAAGAATAGAAGTTAATTTGTCTTCGAATACAGCTATTACAAGGATGCGGCGAATAAATACACGACCCAACGGACGAACTGGTTCAAGGGTTCTAGATTGTCTGATCAGCCTGTGAATCGGATAATTTACCCTACGACTCACTGTAAACGCATGTCTGAAGCCTAGGCTCGGCTACGTGGTGATATCATCAGCCACG
This sequence comes from Boletus reticuloceps, assembly GCA_018397855.1. Taxonomy (NCBI): domain Eukaryota; kingdom Fungi; phylum Basidiomycota; class Agaricomycetes; order Boletales; family Boletaceae; genus Boletus; species Boletus reticuloceps. The sequence continues at coordinate 89,702 of JAGFBS010000082.1, forward strand.
CCGCTTGCGCATTCCTCGTCCCCAGGGTCCAACTGAGCCAGCCCAGTATCCAAAGCATAGCCTTCTAATTGATCTAGTTGCTCTTCGCTTGTCGAGAACGACGACATGTCTTCCTCGTAGGCTTGATGGAGAAACGTTATATCATCGTCCAGGTCAGCACTATTCCTCGACGACAGCAATCTTTCAAAGAATACCACCTCCTCTGAAGCCTCCCCATACGCCTTGTGACAATCTGTTTCCACAGCTTTAAGGAGCTCAATATGCTTCTCCGCTTCTTCAAGCTCCCAGGCTAATGTGAGGACACGATGGCGGCGAGTTTCTCTCGTGGCCTGCTTAGCTTGAATAACCTTCTGGATGACGTTGTCCGACAAGCCCCTCAGACCTCGGATAAGGACTTCCTTACTCTATCTCGAAGTGATAAGATATATATTAGAGTAAACACTGGATATAGATACCAACCATCTTGGCATCTTTCAGTTTGACGTCATCACGAGATGCTCTGCCTGTAGACTTGCTCATCCAGCGAAGCTCTAGTGGCGTGGGCTCAGTGGGCTTTGGGTAGGGCGAAAATTTGACAACACGACTTCGAGTGAATTCTTCGTTTCTCAACGTTGGGTCATGACTGACCGCGTGGGTGTATCGGTTCGGGCTAGCGATTTTTGTGCCTAGGGTTCTGGGAGACTTTATCTCTATACTGTGGAGGACCGGAGAGCTCGGTGGTGGTGTCATACAAGATAGTGCTTTCATGTCTAGGAGTGATATACCCTGCTGGAGGTGACCGTAGTAGAGGTGGAGACGTAAGAAAGTGAGTCGGAGTCTGAAACACTTCGAAGAAATCTACATCCTTCCAGTTATCGTGGATACCTCGCTGTCACCGTCAATCCCAGCTGCCAGTTGGATGGAGCGTTTCAACCCTGCGTTACCTGAAGATTTTGAAATATTGGAGGTGAACTGCACACAAAGGTGAGTTACTGAGAATACTGTCATATATGTAGCTTACCTTTATCCGACTGGAAAGCCTCCAGCGTATCAAGTGTCCTAATGCTTGGTGCAATCGGGAGTTTCGATCCATTCACGCAATCACCGAGCATCTCAACAGCCCGGAAGAGTCTCTCTGGTCTGAACCCCAGCCCCAAGAGCAGTCTCACCTACGCTTACCTCCTTCTCTGCGGCAACATCGGGGCGGTACTGCGTCAGACACACGGACTGCTCAGTACCACCCTTTATCTGGCGAAACTTACGGAAAATCGAAGAACCTTTTTCAGCAGATGGAGGACAATCCAAATCATAAGCATCGCATTCAAAATGCTTATTACCCTTTTACTGGAGCGGCCGAGTGGACCCTCGCCAAATTTCTTGCCGAGAATTTAACACAAGCCCAAATCAACCGTTTTCTGAAACTACGCTGGGTACTTTCTTTAACTGCCTTCATCACTACATTCCTCATCAGAATTGATTGACGCAGTTCCGTGAAAACACAAAACCGTCCTTCTCATCAGCCGAGCAGTTGCTTGGTTGGATCGACATCCTCCCAACTACATCAACTTGGCAAACAGTCCAATTAGAAATCCAAGGCTATCCCACTACGTCGCCTATTCAGCTGATCTGGCGCGATGCCCTCGAGACAGTCAAGAGCATCGTCTCCAATCCAGTTTTTGCGAGTAATATCACTTTCGACCCCATCAAAATTCGACAGAACAATGTACGCGAATACGGAGAATGGTTTACGTCCCAGGAAGCGTTTAGAATACAAGTTCGTCTTACAAATAACTGTTAGCGCATCAGATATTGATTTTGACCCTCAGGATCAGCTCCCGGTTGGTGCAAGCATCGTGCCAATTATTGCCGCATCTGACAAGACACCCGTAACCCGACATACTGGAGGACTAGAGATGCACCCCCTCTTCATCACGATAGGCAACATCGATTCTGACATTCGTATGAAAGCCACCTCCCATGCATGGCAATGTGTCGCGTTCATACCCACGCCCAAGTTCGAAGCACATCCTGACTATCAGACCATCCTCCAAGCTCGATTGTGGCACAAATGTGTTGACCTTGTATTCGCAAATCTGAAGGCCGCCGCTCTCCGCGGTGATTTTATGGTGGATCCCTTCGGTGACATCCGACACTGCTTCACGCCACTCGTTGCCTGGACCGCAGACTTACCGGAGCAGTTAATGATCTCTGCTGTCTCCAAGAACGCATCCCCCGTCACCGAAGCCTCTATAAAGCAGTTTGGTGATGGGACGCACTATGCACCACGTACCGGTGAGAAGACTCTGGAACGCATTTTCGACACTGCTCAGGACGTAGACCCGTGGAACCTCGATCGTTTCCAAAAGTGCGCCAAGGCTCTACTGCTGCTAGGAGTTCATCTCCCTTTCTGGCGCAACTACTGGCTTTCCAACCCCGCTATATTTCTCGTCCCAGAAGTCCTCCATACGCTGCACAAGCTCTTCTTTGACCACGTCCTTGCATGGTGTAAGGAGGTAGTGGGAAAAGACGAACTGGACTTCCGTTTCAAATCTGCCCACAAGCGTATCAGCATGCGACAGTTTTCTGGTGGGGTCTCGCACGTCCAGCAAATGACGGGGCGCGAGCACCGCGACATCCAGCGAAAACTTGTGCCAATCTTGGCAGGTGCCGCCCCACCAGATTTTGTCGCCGCTGTACGTTGCATCGTCGACTTCATCTACCAAGCCCAGAGTCCTGTGCATACTGACGATACCATCACATCCATGCAAACCACTCTCGACGAATTCCACGCCCGTAAGAATGCCATTATTGATGCTGGTGCTCAGAAGGGGAAATTGTTGAAATCTGGGTATTCGCTTCTATTCTTCTTTTACATAACCCAGATTCTAGACCTGATTACATCAGTGGTCCAGACTATCGGACACTAGGTCCGTTTTACACTATCACATTTGACTCATCATATGTCGTCATAGATAACAGCCATTATTGCTATTGGCTAGATAGGTCTCTTATCATTCGTCATACGATATGACTCATTCCTATCTCTTATCTTTACCTACCCTAAAGTAGAAACCATACAGGTACAAACAGATACCTGAACACTATATAGAGGGGAGCTCACTCTGTATCGCTCTCCTCAGTTCTTTACTCAGTTCTTATACAAGCACTTCTACCTGCTTCTATATTACCTCGCTCCTCAAGCTAGCAACCTCTATCCTCAGACCTAGTGAGTACCTCCCACTAGGCACATACCTTCCTCTTGTCACTTGCATTACGCTTGTGGCACCTACTGCTCTCACAGTAGAGACAAACGGAGTACCGCACACTTCGTTAGGTTATGAGCCCTGCTTAGTCAAGGCTTGACATACTTGCGCTTTCCCGTCACCCTTGACCTAGCAGATATGGAGGCTAGAGTTGCTGCGAGTTTCTCCCGGACGATTGTCCTTCTTGGACATTGTCTTATGCTCGTCGCTACCAACATCCCCTTGTATGCACTTGGGGCTGTTACTTTCTTTGTTCATCAGTTTGGAGATATCCTTATTCGAGTCGATGATGGTTATTTTTCTCTTAACATGAATCACACCGCTAATAACGAACTTTATACGTTGCATCTGGTTTTGTCTACTAGACCCCAACAACCAGTTCAACAGGTTCGTGGTGATTCACCTCCGTCCTCATCGGAGAGACCATCGTCTTCCCAATCTCTGTCCACACCTGCGACCGGAGTAACCTACGAGGTTCGCTCCGAGATATCCCCCTCGCAGTCGTCCTATTTTTCTGCTCCTGCAGAACTCCCTGCTCTCATCGTCCCTACGCCTTGCCCAGAGGATCCTACGTGTCTGGTTCGACCCAACGTCTTCCATCAGACTCCCTTCCACATTCCCTGTCCTTCTTGTCAACGACACATCGAGGAAGGAGAACTGTGTGACGGATTACAAGGACTTGGTGCTGGTATAACCGGAACTCATCACGAACAAACTGTTCGTTCTGGTTACATCTTTAGCCCTGCCTATAGACCCTTCAGAGGAAGAATTCGATCGACTTCCATTCTCTCTACCCTTCCGGACTTAGTTGATAGTCCAGAGTCGATTCCGCTCTTCATTCTTCCTCCTCGCACACCATCACCACCTCCTCTTTACTTTCCACCACACGATCCTCTCCATGGCGCACCTCTCCGAATCCCAACGCCGGAACTTGAATCTCGGCTTACCCCCGATGAGCTTCAACGCCTTCGAGAACAGTCTTTGGCAACAGTCCGTCGAGTATCACTTGACACCTTTGGCCAACCCAGATCAAGGAGGAATACGTCGGAAGGCGATTTTCCAAGATCCCCTTCCGCTACCACCGAAGAATCTCTGCCAGGCTATACGTCATCAAGGGCGGGTAGTCCCCTTCCTTAGACAGACAGGCTTCGGACCTTGGGTACACTCGAGGAAATCCCGCCGGGTGGTGACGCCTTTCCAGGTGTCATCAGCCGAGACTTCTACCCGGGATGACTCTATCCTTGCATGTTCATTCATGTTCAAGGACGAGTCTCTTTCCTCAGCTTATGCTGGTGCCGGATGGGCTTTCCCCTCCGAGACATATAATTCTACCCCACCTGCATTAGTTCATTACCAAGGTCATGAAGTTTTGCGCAGAGATCTCTTTCCTCCTCTTTCTCACTTTGATCCTGGAGACATTTACCGTTCTCATGACGTACATGAAGTTCTCTATGATTCCCTTTCTCCGAACATTTATATCGGTGATCCCATTGACTGGTATGCCCGTTTCACTAGGCAATTGGCTCCTACTCCATCCCAGCGGTACTGGAACTACAACTTCGACAAGTACCTTCGCAAAAGCTGGAGATCTGCGAACCCTGTCCAACACAGGCTTCAACAGCAGATTAGGAAGCGTTCAACCCTTCCTGAGATGCGAGAGGCTTGCCTCCGTAGACTCTATGGAGAACAGGATGAAGGCAGACCACCTCGTCGTGCTGCCGCCATTGCTGGTGAAGTTCGGAGACGTTCTCGCATGTAAAATGGATCGGATTGGACATGGACAATGTATTTCTTGAGCACTGGGACTGGACACGAGATTGTGGAATTGATACTCTCGATGACGGTACATTTCTCCTTATGATTTGAACACTGATTCTTTCCAACAGACATGTCTACTGCTGTTCCCGCTGTTGCAGATCTCAAGATCGATGGAGCTCTTCTCAGTCGCATTCCTGTCCTTGAAGGACAGAGGAACTACTCTGTTTGGAGTTCTCGCGTTCAAGGCGTCTTAGCCTCGATTGGTGGACACGTCTTCATAGATGGAACACTTAGATCGACCCAGCGCATCGCTGCGACAGATGAAACGGTTTGGAAGGCTGCAGACTCAAAGATTCTAGGCTTCCTTTCCATCACTGTCAACGATCAGTTGTCTACCACCGCTCCAACCGACTGGACAGAGTTCCAAGTCAACACAGGAACCACAGCAACACCTGTTCTGACGACTTATTACAAGTCGAAAGCCTACCTCTTCTGGAACGCTTTGTCAGACCGCTTCGCCTCTAAAGGCATCACAGGACAGTTTTACTGGCTGCACAAGGTCCTTCGTACTCGCATTAGGACCCAGCATGCATCGGAAGACATTTCGGAGATACAACAGTATTTCACAGGCATGCTCAACGCAGGCCTTAGACTTCCCGAATCTCTTCGTGCTATGTTTATTCTAGCACAACTTCCTGATGATTTCGAAGCACTCCGCTCCACCCTTATCCATACCACGCAGGAAGATGACTTCACCGTGGAAAACAACATCCAAGCCATCCTTCGAGAAGTTGATCTTCGCCACTCGAAGCTTCGCCCTCTTTCTTCGCGCATCACTCAAGTGCAAGCGCCACCTCCCCAACCCTCTTCCTCGTCCTCGTATCTCAACAGGACGAACGTTATTCGTCATGGCCCTCCACAACAGAATAAGTGGAAGAACCAGCGACAGCCTCAACAGCAGTCGACAGGCCATCCTTCGTCTTCTGGGGGAAATCCACAGAAAAAGAAGAGACATTCGAACAACGATAAGAGAGGTTGGTATAATCAGCGCAATGCTGATAAGAAAGGGAAGGGCAAAGCACCTGCTCAGGTGTCGATGGTAAACGAATTTACTAACCCAAATCCTGATCCCTACTATGGGATGAACGAGGAAGACTTTCAATCTACCTCTAGACTTCAGGAGATGGAGTTTGGACAATCATTCGACTCTGATGTTGTGGAACATGGATGGGACGGACCATCTGACGATTCTATGGACATATCACCGGACATGCAATCAGCTGTCCATCAGTCCTTTCGTTCCCGCCGACTCTCCCTCTGACCCTGTGGAGACATCGGAACGATCTGGTAGGGTCACCAAGCCGAAGAAGAAGAAGAAGACTACCTTCCTTGTTGGAGGTTTAGTCATGGGACAATCGTTACCTGGTCATTCGATCAGAGAGTTTCCTCTTGAGGAGGAGACTTCCTCCTACTTTAACGATTATAATCCGGTTTCCTTCACTAGCCTCTCACGTGGCATCCATGGGATGACGTTGAGAGAGACCCCCTTACACCCTAGTGATGTAGTAAAAACCGAGAATCATATTTTCTCTTCTGCCTGGTACACTGTTGGAAACACCATAACTCCAACTCGTTCTCATTGGATGATTGACAGTGGTTGCACTGATCATGTCACTCCATATCTAGATGACTTTGCTCATCTCTCACAAGGAACCAAACATGCTTCTATCGCTGATGGTTCTCTTGTCCCCATGTACGGTCCTGGAAAGGTTATCCTTCGACCTCATGGAAGTGACCCTTTGGTCCTTGAACGAGTTTGGTATGCACCTCGAGCATCGCACAGACTTCTGTCTGTTGCTACCCTGACTTCTCAGGGATATCGATTTGAAATCGATCAACAAGAAACTCGTATCTGGAACAACCTAGGAAGTCTGGTAATCCGGGCGTCTGCCTCATTTCCAGACAACAATCTCCACTGGTTTCAGTCTTCTACGATTACTCCAGGGAAGATTGCCTCGGTGACCTCTATTGATTCTTTCTCTTTGTGGCACCTTCGTTTTGGACACTGTTCTAAGAATGCACTCCGACAGCTTCATAGTCACACTTCTGGCTGTCCGGAGATCACTATTCCTTCTGACTTTCCTCCTTGTAAAGGCTGTTCTGAGGGTAAAATGGCAGATCGCAGCTTCGGTCTTTCGATCAAGCGAGCTTCTCGTCCTCTTGCTCTCCTTCATACCGACCTCATGGGACCATTCCCTGTGGAGTCTCGCTCCCGGTCTCGATATGTGTTGACCCTCATTGATGATTTTTCCGGCTTTACTCTCCTTGCTTTCCTTCGGGAAAAGTCTGGTACTTTGGCAGCGCTACAGCGCCTCTTTGCCTGGCTTGAGACCAATTCTGGTTCTCGAGTCACCTCTGTTCGTTCAGATCGCGGGGGGGAATATATGGGTCGAGACGTTCAGTCGTTCTTCGCATCCAGAGGTATCACCCATCAAACCTCCGTTCCTCATATCCCTCAGCAGAATGGATGAGCAGAGCGATTCAATCGTACCATTATGGAGAAAGCTGAGGCAATGCGCCATCATGCTTGCTTACCCAGGATCTTCTGGCAGGATTCCCTGGAGACTGCGCTTCATGTCTACAATAGACAGCCAGTTCGCCGTCATGGGTGGAAAACACCCATTGAACTATTCAATGGTACAGTCCCTGATGTTTCATACTTCAGAGTGTTCGGTTGCAGCACTTTTGTCTTCATACCACCGGAGATAAGGAAGGACAAATTGTCCCCTAAAGCAGAAGAAATGACGTTCATTGGTTACGAAACCAATACCAAGGGTTGGAGATTCTGGTCACAAACCAGACATCGTCTTTTTATCTCTACCCATGCCACATTCGATGAGACTCGATTTAGATCATGTTCTAGAGATCTTGCTGTCGAAGACCAAGCCCAGATACTAGAAGACCCTGCAAACGACCTATCAGACGATGAATCGGAAAAGGAGAATCCGGAACCTCCTTCCTATCCCCCTCGTCATGTTATAGTTAACATACCAGATCTTGGACCACTACCTCGTCCACGATCTAGATCACCTTCACCACCACGATCACCTGTTTTACCACCACCTGCTCGTCACATTTCATCTCCACCACCACCTGTTCCTTCACCACCTCGTTGGGATCCTTCTCGATCCACATCAGTCACTCGTGCACCTCCACCATTAGTAGAATCTCATGCTCGTCGACCTCCTGTCGCACCAAGAGCACCATTCCGACCTCCTGTACCGGAGAGACGTTCCACTAGGAATGTTAAACATCGGATCATTCCTGATAACACCTATGGGAATAGACCACCTCTCGAGATTGAGAGAGAGATTCATGGCAAGTCAAGTACTCGCCAGGAGGAGCCAGAAACTGTGGACGAAGCAGAACAATCTGTTCCTGCTAGACCAACGAATGAGGATGATGATATGGGTGAGCTTTACAGCAGCCAATGGATGCGGTTCCATTTGTCCGCTGCCCTCTCCCAAAACATTCCTAAACAATACAAGGATGTCTTGAGGCTCACTTCATCATCGGAACAAAGATCTTGGAGAGAAGCGATGGATGAAGAATACAAGTCTCTGATGAACCGAAAGGTTTGGACTCTTGTTGATCTACCTAAAGGTCGTGAACCCATCAAGGGAAGATGGGTTTATGCAGTTAAAAGCGATGGCCGTAAGAAAGCTCGCTTTGTTGCCAAAGGCTTCACACAAATCTTCGGTATCGACTATGAAGAAACCTTCTCACCAGTAACCAGGTTTGAAACAGTCCGTCTACTCCTTGCACTTACAGCATTGGAAGACTGGGAGCTTGAAGCTCTGGACGTTAAAACAGCATTCCTATTTGGAGACCTCGATGAGGAGCTGTACATGGTTCAACCTGAGGGTTTCGTTCAGAAAGGCCAGGAGAAAAAGGTCTGTCGACTTAGGAAGGCCATCTATGGCTTGAAACAAGCTGCGCTCCAATGGAACAAGCAGCTCCACAAATCCCTCCTTGAACTAGGATTCAAGAGATGCTACGCAGATCCAGGGGTTTATGTCAAGTTTATTGGTGATAAACTGATTATTCTTGTTTTTTATGTTGATGACGCTCTTTTTATGGGTAATGATAGATCACTTATCCTACAACACAAGAAACAGTTCATGGATCGTTGGGAATCAAGAGATCTTGGTGAAGCCAAAGAATACCTTGGAATGAGGATTACCAGAGATCGCAAGAAACGCACTCTGAGGCTTGATCAATGCTCCTATGCTGAAAAAGTAGTTGAGCGCTTTGGTCAAACTGATTGTAAATCAGTTACAACCCCTCTTCCTTCTGGTTATACTCCCAAACCCAACGAAGGAGAATCACACCCAACTCTTCGAAGTCGTTATCAATCGGTCATCGGATCATTGCTCTACATCATGCTTGGCACCAGACCTGATCTCGCTTATTCAGTGATCAAGATGTCGCAGTACTCTGCAAATCCCTCTGAGGATCATTTGCAGAAGGCGCTCTATATAGTGCGCTATCTCGCACATACTACCAAGTTGTGCTTGACCTATGCTGCCGATGGACCTATCAATGGTTTCGTCGCCTACTCTGACACTGATTGGGCTGGAGACATAGAGACTTCACGGTCTACTACAGGATATTCCGTCTTCCTTGCAAACGGAATCGTGTCTTGGCTTTCCAAACGACAGAAGAGAGTTCGACTTTCATCCACCGAAGCAGAATATTGTGGCATGACAGAATGTTGCAGACAGATCCAGTGGATCCACAACCTGTTCGAGGAACTATCCTTTCCTCTTTCCACTATTCCCCTGTGTGTTGATAACCAGGGGGCCATGTTTCTTGCTTCGAATCCAGCTCAAGAAGGACGTACTAAACATGTTCGCATCCCTGAACATTATATTCGGGAGGCTGTTGAAGAAGGTGAAGTAGAACTATTCTATGTTCCTTCACAGCAACAGTTTGCAGATATCTTTACCAAGAATCTTGGAAAGATAGCCTTCGAGCGTGGACGAAAGAGTTTGACTTTATCTCCATTTTCATGATGACTCATGTTTCTAGTGAGGAGGAGTGTTGAAATCTGGGTATTCGCTTCTATTCTTCTTTTACATAACCCAGATTCTAGACCTGATTACATCAGTGGTCCAGACTATCGGACACTAGGTCCGTTTTACACTATCACATTTGACTCATCATATGTCGTCATAGATAACAGCCATTATTGCTATTGGCTAGATAGGTCTCTTATCATTCGTCATACGATATGACTCATTCCTATCTCTTATCTTTACCTACCCTAAAGTAGAAACCATACAGGTACAAACAGATACCTGAACACTATATAGAGGGGAGCTCACTCTGTATCGCTCTCCTCAGTTCTTTACTCAGTTCTTATACAAGCACTTCTACCTGCTTCTATATTACCTCGCTCCTCAAGCTAGCAACCTCTATCCTCAGACCTAGTGAGTACCTCCCACTAGGCACATACCTTCCTCTTGTCACTTGCATTACGCTTGTGGCACCTACTGCTCTCACAGTAGAGACAAACGGAGTACCGCGCACTTCGTTAGAAATCTGGCGTCAAGACAGATTTCTATATCCCCAAGCTTGAACTTCTGCAATCGTTTGCAGATGCAATCAAGAATTCGGGCGCAATCATCCAATATACCGCGGACGTTAGCGAGCGACTTCTCATTACACATTGTAAACAACCCTTTCTGCGAACAAACAAGCAGGCAAAGGACTTTTCCGAACAGGTCGTCCGAATTTTGGATCGCGAGGACAAGATGCGTCATTTCGATCTCTTCACCCTCCTCACTGAACGTGGCCAGTCCCTGATCAACACTGTGGTTGCTGAGGAGTATGATGAAGTTGCTTCGTCTGATCCCACAGCTGCATGGATTTCGCGAGTAGCTCCAGACGAGGAAATGCGGTTCGATGCTCCACGCCCTGTGCGGAATCATTTCACAGGTGGTATATTATCTAATGACCAAGCAACGGCCCTCCACATCACCGTCGTTCCTGACAGCAAGCGGCTATCGTTGGAAAACCTGTCGCAGCTCACTCGTCTTCCAGACCTCAAGCAGGCTATTATCAACTTTGTTGCCTCGCAAACGACTGAGGTCGCCACCTGCATGTCCTACTTTACGTCCATTGACGTCTGGCACAAGTTCCGAGTCCAATTACATTCCAATTTTCAATCGTCTGTTATTATGCCCAGCCAAGTAGTTCAAGCGCGCCCTCCCGGCGATCTTTTCCCCCACGGAAATTGCGATGTTGTCTTGCTCGATTCATCACGTCAATCCCGAAATCGTAAGTATTCTAGCCTTGTTTCCATTACTAGTTAAACTGAGTTCTGTAGCATACACCATTGCTCAGGTACGAACGGTCTTTAAACCACACTTAACACCATCCATGGTGCAAGATCTCCGCTTCAGTTTCCTCTTGACGCCATTGCTCTATGTTCAATATTTCAAGGTTTGCCAGGAAGACCCCTCCACTCGAATGTGGATGGTCGAGAGATGTCTCACAGAGACTGAACGAGGAACCGTACGTATCGGGGAGGTCATTCCTTTAATGTGCATTTCACATGCAGCCGAGTTAGTCGCAGTGTACGGAGAGAAAGCAAATCGCGCGATTTCATCATATACATCTCAAGAGTGTTATTCTCGCTTCTTTCTCAACCATTATGCAGATAAGGAAGTATATAATGCACTGCATGGGAAGGTTGACGAGGACTTTTTCTATCGTCCTGACATCCAGTAGAGGTCACGGTCATGGCTTCATAGCGTAGCTCATATCCATACTGCTTCACGTGATTGATCTGATTCAAACCCCTTGATAATCGCGATTAAAATCAATCATATTATCCATTGTCAAAAATCTAGGCGAACTGCCGAATCTGAAGTTCTCCACCAATCAGAGGACAGTGACTAAACACACGTAACAGGCCGTAAAGTGCCGTTTGTTAGGCGGTCTTTAGCGTTCATTTGCAAGTTTGCAGATGTACGTTGGGTCCTACTCGATTTGTTCTAGACTGGGAAAGTGAGCTGTAGTAAAACTGTGCAGGAAGGGAACACCTGACACTTTTCATACGTACTTCCACAGCAAATCGAACCTTGACCACGAAGTGTGATGATCCGGAACAATTCAACACAGCATGTCCCAACAGCTGGCCGGTGCAACTACTTACTAGGCTTGGGTCGTGGTCGTCGGCCATCTTGGTCTCGCACTGCTGAGGCTTGCAAAGTGACACACTTGAAGAAGTTGCGGTGAATATGATATGGTCTACAAGCGGGTGAAGGGATCGCACGATGACCGTAACGCGCTCGCTTGAGGACCCGACCGGACGAACGGACTCCACGAGGTGTCACAGTGTGGCGTTAGCCAGTCGTGACTAGCGTAGCGGCACAGATAGAAGAATCGCGAATAGTATCACAAGGTAAAATCCTCGTAATTCCAAGGACTGCCCGAGTGTGGTACAAACGAGGTCCTTAAGTACTAAGGTGTTCAGGGGTAAGGAACGAGGTAGGGCTAAGGGTTCGGTAAACGAGCGTATGGTCGAGCTAGTCATATGACGACGCGTCGACAGAGGTAGTAGTAGTAAACGGTTAAAGAGTGTGATGGAACGAGTGTCAGTGTGACGGGCTAGGACATAAGCCCACATGGTTAGGGATGAGAACGGGGAGTGAGATATGATTCGGGGGCGTGATCGTTACACACAGCCTAAGGGTACACTCCACAAATCGAGCCCTGCCACGGAGTCACTGGCATGCATGATGCTAGTATTGCATCTATCGACGGCTTTCCTCATTACTAGTATAGACCGTCGACAACGCGTGCTCGACCTCGAGTCCGCATCTCCAAGTCTGATTCCTCCCTTGCACTCGCTTGAAGTTCCCCGCGTCGGTGCATCTGGCGTTCATGACCCCTACACAAACAGCCTCTATGTCTGGGTGACCCCGCTCGACCGCTTTCATAGGCATCTGGAAAGCATCGCTCGACGCACTCGACAATGCAGGCACGACCAGACCACGATCGCTTGGGAACGTCTCACCACCGTCAACGACAACTCGGACGCAGCACCCGCGTTGAGAAGCTACCATGCCCTCTGCGCTGGTTGGGGTGCGTATCCCACATCCCACGTTCTATATTAGCTGATACCGTAGGGCAAATTACAACGTGGGACGCCGACTTTGCACGCCTACGACCTTGCCACCCACACCTGGCACAAGCTCGCAGACGCACCCGCCCAGCCATGCGGTGGTACCGCAATCGCTGCCGTTTCCCTCTCCTCCTGCTCTGAGCTCGTCCTCATTCGTTTTGGAGGTCAGTTCTATCCAACTAGTAATTCCACCATACTCATGCAACGACGCCGCAGGTTTCGCAGGCTTCCGACTCCCCCAAGTCACACGGGGTGCTCCTCCCTCGCTTGAAATCTACACGCCCAGCACCGACACTTGGTCGACTGTATACCCGCCCCCGATCCCGAACACAGCTTCCCAGGAGCCCGCTCAGTACACGGTCTAGTCCGTTTTGTCACATGTACGAACACGACTCCGGAGCGCATCACAGCGAAAGGGACGCCTCGTCAGTCGGACACACCGGTGCTGGCGTCTTTTGGGACGATGCGCGGCTCCTCGTCGTCACATCCACGTCCACATCGACCCCAAGTTTGGAGTGGAAAAAAGCTTCGCGTCGAGGGTACGTAGCAAATCCCATCGTCGAACCAAACACGCAGCAGGTTCCGTACACTAGGCACCACCTTGCCCGAACCTTTCGGCTGGTTCCCCCCCGCGTCGTACGTTTGCGATGGAAAAACGAGGGTCGTGCCCACCATCTCGTCCAACGAACGGAGCGGTCAGGTGTGGGTCGGAGACGTCGATCTTTTAACGATACAAGTACACAAGGAAATTGGATATAAGAATGGAACGTGGACAATTTATGGTGAATAACGTGTCATGATATTTCTTTGGTATGCGATGTACAGCATATATGCATGGTCTCATCTATCCACTTTTTCGAGAACCCAAACGAGATGGAAAACTGGCGTTGGCCACTGAGTGCCGCATCGATGAAAACATTCAAAGCAGCCTCAACCCCTCAGGCACAAACCCGACGCAGAGTCGAAAAGAAAGCGTCCTACCAACCCGAGTATGTATATACTGCCTTCCTTATGTGTGCACTGGTTCCGACTCTTGTCTCGCCCTGCACGGGCAGGCAGATTAAACGACATATACCGTACGTGTTTATTGAATGGGCGCTGCGCTGCACCGCACACAACGCGTCGAGGCAAATACCTGTGGAATTAAGACAAGGCATGCCTTTCGTCATGTTTATCTTCCGAACGAATGTCAACAGACGTCAAATCGCGTTGTCGTGTTGATTGCCAATCATCGATTATCAACCACCGGGGCGTGGGTGATGAAAACGGCACAATCGTTTCTGTGTGAGGCCCTTGATAGTAAATTTGCTGGCAGAGTACGCGCTACATGAAGGGAAACCAAATTTGCCAGCGATCGAACTTGCTCCAACGATCCGCCCTCCACGTCCTTGGGTTATCATTTGTGTTGCTGCATAGTCATAGCAAAGAAAAGTCCCGCGTGCATTGACCCGGTCCTAGTCACCCGGTCTAGCTACAACGCAATATCCTGTCAGTCTAAGCTGCGGAAGGTCGGCAAATGAAGCCTACCGGAGAGGAAGTCTGCTATTACACAGACCCCGGCATTTGCTATCATCTGTAAAGAGTCGGTATTAGATTCGATGGCGGGGACGCGACATGGGGCTCACGACATCCGGCACCCGAGCCCTTCTGCAGCGCCTTGTACCATCTCTTTGACTTCTTCTTCGATGATGACATCTGCGGGAACCAAGTGCGTCCTCCGTCCGATCTTCTGGATTTCACTGGCGACAGCACTCAGCTGATAGCACTTGGACGAGACATCATTCTGGGCAATATCGAACCCGTCCCTGGCAAGACGCAAGTGCGATACTACGCCCAATGTTCTGGGCGGATCCAGTGATGAGGGCGACTCCTATGGCGATGGCCATGGTCCATGAGCTGAGAGGATGGGTAGAAAGTGAACAGTGTGGTTAGTATTGCCTAACTGCATATCTTCAACAACCGTGAAACAAGTCAAAAAGGCCGACTCATCTGCAATTTGTAGATATAATTACCCGTCCTCGGTCTCTACACTTACGACTAAAATAGTCTAGAAGTGTGAGCGACTTGCCTCAGGTTGGTACGGCTAAAGAACGATAGTCAGTCAAGCGATGTTGATGTTTAAAAGCACAGCCTGGGGGAGCCATAACCGACCAATGTTTTCATAAATTCATATCCGTCAAAAGCAAACACGTTAAACCGCGGTCCAAAACCTTCAGTCAAGATATGCATCCTTGAACTTATCCGGGTTTTGCACAACCTCGGATGAGGCGGCTGCAAAGGCGGATGGGTACACTCCAACGTCGGGATGGTGGCAGAAGGGGTAATCCAGGATATCCTTTTCAGCAATGGCTTGCGCGAGAACGTGTTGACAGCAGTCGGGTTGAGCGATATAACTGTGATTGGTGACCCTTGGGCGCTGAGCGCTGAGCCCCCGTTGCAGCCCAGACGCATACATAATGTTGGCCAATTTCGAGTACGCTGCAAATGACGTTGATCGGATAGATCGTAGCTACGAGTCAAGCTCACCATAGCAGTGAAACCATAGGAAGGAAGAAAGCATCCAGATTGCGGAAACGAACTGTGTCGGAAACCAACTTATGGGCTTCCGAGATAACCTAAAAGGCGTATAGATGCTAAAAATCCTCATTCTGAGAACACGACACACCACTACGACACTAACATCGGAGTTTGGCTCCGCCGTCGTCTTCAAGACTGGCACCAACTCACGAGTCAACACAAATGGACTTATCAGACTGTAGCGCTATTTCGGCAGTTGTAAAATGTCCCCGATGAAAAGCTCTTCGACACCTTCAAAGCAATTATCAGGTGGAAATTATGAAGGCACCCAGACATACCATCAGATGTCAACTGATAAGTTTCCATCGAACCAAGGGAAAGTCAGCTATCTCATCTATGGAATGAATCATTGCTTGTTCGTACGTAGCAGCATTGTGAACTGATTCGGTACAAGCTCTCGTCAATGATACACAACACTCAAACAACATACAATGGCTTACCAAGAGCATCCAAATGTTTTTCTTCCCTCATACATTTATGAGCAGTTGTCTTCGCGTTTCGCGGATCAATGAGGTCTAGCTGACAACCAGACGACCTCGCCATTTCCGGGTCCGAGTCTTTCTTGTTTTAACTTCGCGATGGGCTTCTCTGCTTTGGTCTTGTCGAGCGGCCATGCAAACCTTTGCGCCTTTCCACGCAAGGTGTTTTACAGTGGCATAATCAATTCCGGCGCTAATAAGTAGGTCTGGTCGATGAGGGAAGATCGCTGATCAACGTCCGAAAGCTACGCGCTTTCCGCCTGTCACGATGATCACTTTACCAGACAAGTCCGGCAAGTCGATCAACAGGTTGGAAAGATTTGGAGAAGAGTCTCATCAAGTTGCCGAGGCTCGCAGATGCGACCCATGTAGACGCCAGTGACTCGCAATTCCTGGACCCGTGCTCGATCAGACCAATAACTCGCAGAGACCCTGTACCAACACGTGACACGTGGCCCTCTGACTCTGAAGTCACGTAGTATGCAGGTTAGTTCCAATTTACTGGATTGTGAGCCGTGTCTACTTTTTGCGCACTTGGCGGAACCATTGCCCTTGTATGTCCATCCTCCCACTGGCAGCTGTCGCTCCAAGGTTTGAGTATGATCAAGCGCGAGAGCGGAGTCCAGCGACTTACTACACTGTGTCTTTTGCACTTGAATACGTCTCCAATCGCACAGTTACACCGTTCTCCTCCAAACAGTTAGATTCTGTCCACCCAATCGTACCCGTGGCCGAATTAAACTTGAGCGTCGACGGTCGTTCCTTGCCAGTGGCTGTCTCCTCGTCCCATGCACGTCCAGATGCCACCTGCAGTATCAGCATCTGTGGTGATATACACTACACGAAAGTGCCATTAGCACACGTCACAAACTCAGCACATTGACCTGCTCACCACTACACACACGCGAACGTAATCGACGTGCCACTCCCCACCCCAAACGACACCAAAAATGCAATTCCGGACAGCGTATACGGTAACACGGACTCGATGATGATCGACAACAGGGAGAAATACACAGACGCGTAGTCCGCCCCGAGTTGCTTCTTCACTTCCCGACCATCTGTCACCAAGCGGCAACAAATCACCCACGTTAACATGGCCGTCAGCCCCACCGATATACTGTAATACGCTATGCCGAGCTGAGCAGCGATGCCACTGAAAAAGTTCTCTCCGGGAGAACTCGACGTGACAATGACCAGGATCCTAGGACTTGTGTGGGATATGGTTAACGCCTTCTAGTTAGCGGTCGGAGCATTGTTCTCACCAAGCGTCCCTAACCACAGAATCACCGGTACTACAATCACTCG